>JBBMEF010000028.1:624552-640089 GCA_037832685.1 Sicyos baderoa
TGCATTGATAAAATCCAAGTTGGTCTATTATTCTTGTTCAAATGATAATGATAATGTCTCATCTTCTATTCTTAAAGTGCATTCATAAGCAGCACACACCTTGTTCCTTAAAGAGTAAACAACTTATTTTGTCCATTGACATACAAATTATAGAGTTAAGGAAACATTGAAATCTAGCTAAATAAAAATATAAATTAAACCAGCCAGAATTTCTCAAATAAACTATAAGTTATTTGTAGTTAATAATTAATGATATACTCTCTTGTTATAGAAATAAAATAAAATTGTGTTGTCAACCTATTCCATGGTTAAATTATCTTCCTCTTGTGGATTGTGGTACAATAGTCTAAAGGAAATTAAGTTAAGACATTGAAAAAATGAAAGTGATCAGAAAGTATACTTAAAAGTGTATTTTTTTTTCACTTTAACCCACATACAAATATTATTCCACAAAGATTTTTTTTTTTTTTTTTTTGAAAAATAATGGTGCATAAATAGTTATTATTTAGAAAAATTGTACTGGATAATCCAAATTTACAAAATAATTACAGATTTAGACAAATTTGAAAAAAATTGCATCCATAGTTAAATATAGGGTATAAATAATACTTATCATACTGTATTATGTATTAGTTATTCCATATAAAAAATATTACTTTATACCGTATATTTGATTATGGTTGCTAAATTTTTTAAAATTTGCCTAGTGTTATAAATATTTTATCAATTTGGTACAAACCCCTATTATTTAAACCTCATTTTGAATTTTAAAAATTTGTTCATTTTAATTTCTAAATTTTTAAAATGTCTATTTTAATATAACCTGATATATTACATATTAAACAAAAATGCATAAAAAGAGCTTGGAGAATTACAACATTAGGTTATAGAAAGATAATATGCCAAATACTAAAAAAATGATTATATTTTAGAGACTAAAATGATATTTGAATAGTTAAGTAACAAAATGAAACCCACTTTTATGTTTTGGAACTAAAATGGATTTAAAATCAAAGATTAAATATTGGATGATGTTATTAAAAAGGAAAATGAAGGATTGAAAATGGAATGTCAAATGAGAGCAAAAACAAAAGAAGAAAACAAAGATGGATTTTTTGTGATGGATTTGGTTGGTGTTTTGCCCAACACTCACTCTATCATCCAAATCATTTCAAATCTCTCTCTTAACATATAGTTGTTAAAAAAACAAAACAAATTATTATTTTATTTTGCCACAAAACAAACCATTTTGAACCAAAAAGCATCCAACAATCAACTACACAACTTCTTAGTTACAATCCAACAAAATCACTAATTCAAAATCAAATTGTAAATCATATTATAAAAAATTTAAATTATTAATCAAAAGGTGTCCAACTCCCTTTTCAACCTTTCCTTGACTGATTTCTTTTTTTTTTTAAATAATATAATAAAACTTTTCCTTGACTGAAAATTTTAATTTTCATGAACACACCAAAACATCTATTAGTTTTGTAATTATTTCATTATGCTACATATAAGTTACAATTCAACATGTTTAATACATACTCATGAATAAACATTCTTCCTGTCTCATTCCACATCATTTCCACATGTTAATCATATTGTTAAAAATGTTGCACAATGTTAGTTGTCCTTCATTGTCCACCATTAAAAGTTCCTCATAACTCACAAACACCAAAGAACGATATACTCCCAATAATGGATCAATTGTGAACAGCTTTGTCTATGAAATCCAACAGAGAGATAATTAAACAGAACAATTAATTCATTCAAAACACAAAGGCTTGATACGAGTTTGTTGTAATAGAGAACCTACGACATCGAAATAATGTCGAAAACCTCCTTGGTAAAGTCAAACCACAGTATAACTTTAGATATTACTATATTATTGTAACGCTCCAGGCCTAGGATTTGGAATTCGAATTTGCTCCTAAGGAACTTCACAGTTAAACATGCTTAACTTGAAGTAGTCTTAGGTTGAGTGACCTACTAAGAATTTATTCCTAGGATGCATGCTAAAAAGACCCGTGTTGGTTTGTGGGGACAGTCTTCATTCTTAGGAGCGATGGAGATTAGGTGCTTCAGGTCGCAGGAGAATGCTGATGCTCATCGGGGCCGCCCATAGGGGCAAAATCCGAATTTCATATCCTAAGCCTGGGGCGTTACAATTATTTATATTGTGATCTATTCTCACTACTTATTTTTCTTTCATATTAGTAATCGGTCTTATTTTGGATAATTTAAAATGTAAAAATATATGAGTACCAATTTTTAGATTAATTTAGATTATTCTTTTTCGTTTATTTATTTTTTTTTTTTTTTGAGAAATCTAAAAACAGATTTCAAGTAATTTTTAGGATTTGTTTTATCAGGAAAAAGATAGAGATGGGAATATGACATATGGGCTCTTGCTCATTTTGAGCCCAATATATATATTTGATTAAAAGTAAATGGGAAATTGTGACATATGTCTAAGAAAATTTGACAATGAAAATTGGCTAAAAATGTTTCACATTTGATATTTTGCCTAATGTGATTTTGGGAGAGAGTTTTCACATTCCTAGTTTTCTTACCATTTCGGCACCATAAATTTTTAAACGCTTGTTAATAGCTTTTTAACCATTATAAGTCAACTCGTCAATAAATAACATACAAATCAACTTAGTACCAAACTCATTCTCCTAATAAGAGATTCACAAAATAGTCCTAGTTTACTTGAAAACGATCACGTTATCAGGGGTAATATTAATAATAATAATCGAAAACCAACAAAAATGAACCAAACCAAACTTATCCATAAGATTTGTTTGAATTTTTATCTTAATATTAAATATATGGATTTTATTTATAAAAATCTAAAAATTATTGGTTCGATTGGGTTTCTATTTGTGAAAACTAATAAAAAGAGAACCAATATTAATTTATTTGCTTTTATTTTTCTTTTACATATATTAGTTTTACTTTTTATTAATAATTGACTAATTATTTTTGTTTAATTTAATTATAAATGTTGAAAAAAAATTAAGAAAAAACATTAAAATAGAGGTTGGAAGCAAAAAAATAAAAAACAATTAAATCGTAGGAAAATGAATTGAGGAAAATCAAGCCAATGATTGTGTCTAGTATTGGACATTTTTTGTGTGAAATCAGTTGGATCGAATTGATTCTCAATTTGGCCTACGAAACAAGGAAAATCGAATCAATGGTTTTATTATTTATCGGACGTTCGTTCGGTTCTATTTTTTGTCAAATCGATTGGATCAATTTTATTTTACGATTTAGCCTAAAACTGAAGAAAATCGTACCAATATCACTCTTACGTTGTATTACTTTGTCCTTGAGTTCTAAGAAACACAATTTTAGCGGGAGTAAAAAATTCTCTCATTATTTTCTAGGGTTTTTTTTCCTTGTATCCCAATTGTTTGGGTGGTATAGCTACATTTGGACATAAAAATAATTTGAACCAAGTATTGGGCAAAAATATACCTACTCAACCTTAAATGTACACATACTCATCCTTCTTGCAAATAAATATTTTTTAAGGGTCATATTATCCTTCTGTCTAAAAGGATAAAGAAGAAATGAGGGGAGAAAAATAGAGTTTTTCATGAAACAATTATATAAAAAAAGATAGTAAACTCAAAAGTCAATGACTTTGATTTATTCATCTAAAATTGAAAACGATGGTAGCTTCTAATTATGTTAATAAACAGTATTGCTGACAATTTAATAATAATAATATTATTAGAAATGAATATATTGCTAATTAATTTGATTTATTCAAATTAGCTACCTATATTTAACAATCACGTTTACAAAAAATAAAGTAGTTAGTTATATATTGAATTCATCAATTTTGAAATAAGAAAATCAAATGAATTAGTTAGAAAATCAATGTCTCTTAGTTAAGTAGACTTGAAACATAGCCATAGTGCGAGCACGATAAAATTTAATTAATAATAAACAAAAACAAAAAATACAAAAGATTAACTTCAAATTAAATTTATTCTTTAACATATTAGATATATTAATAAATTTATGCTTTTAAGAAATTGTATGAGATTTACAATTGTGTTGAATTGTTTTTATAGATAAGACTTTTGATCTAAATTTAATCCATCCTTTTGTAATTATGATATGACTAGCATAGCTCTAAATCGGAGAGCTTTTTGTACTCATGAACTCTAATTTCGCTTGTTTCTCACCTGCGCCTTATTAATTTATATATCGTATCTTTCTTCGAAGTTTAACCCATCTCAAATTTTTAAATTGCCTCTTTCGTCACCTTTTTTCCATACAAATTAAAACTTAAGCTATTTGTATAAAATTTAAGCCATATTACTCCTATTCCTCAGTGAGTAATATAGGCCGTCTTGTTAGTTTATCCCCAAAGCGTTTCTTAAATAAATTTGTATGTTGTTGATAATTGATCTTTGGATCAATGTTTTCGAGTGTGTTTACCCAAAGTGTAGATTTTATAATATTCGTTATTGTTTGGGATAGTTTTCGTGCACCTTAACTAATTTCACGGGACATACCGTCTGACTCTACAATATTTGGATGCTAAAGAACCCATTACCTTATAAAGACTACTCTTTTTGTAATGATAGGGACTACTCTGGAGTCTGGATCGCGGAATTGTTGTTAGAGTTGGGGATTGGTTAATACCTTTGTTCCTTCTCCCTCTAGGTAGAGAAGCCTTATATTTGGTTTGGTATTTATGGTTCGATTTGTTTGAAATAAAAAATAAAATATATATCATACCATTGTGAAATTATACGTTCGAGTTCGAGTTGATTGTGCTTTAACGAATTTGATTATATTGATGTATGTTTTCATTTCAAAATAAAGATCATGTTTATATATCATTAGGACATATCATGCATATGTGTGGGCCACCATTAACATGCTTTTATCAATCTTCCTTAAGCAAATAAGTTATGTGGAAAAAATTTCCCTGTATGTAATCTGATAACAAATTTTAAATCATATTTATACATGTTAGCCATAGTAAAATATAAATTTTGTGATCCACACATATTTAGATAAATTAAAATAGTTTATTATGTTGTCCAAGGTTGGGGGAGAATCCATTTAGGTCTCCAAATGGATCCTCAATTATAATAAGAGTTTTTAGTAGAATAACAATATTTAGGGTTGAAAACCAAACATTTTAGGTTATTTTAGGTTAAAAAGGCATGCCAATTATCAACATTACACTCATCCGGCCCCTTTAACGATCGGATCGCTTGACCATCCTAGACTTTGGGCCGTGTGGTGCCCCTTGACCTCACTCGAGCTCGAGATTGAGCTAAACTTGAGCCTACTCGAGCTCGACCCGATCCCTCTCGACCTGGGTCAGGTCAACTCAGATCCTACACGGCTTGGAGTTGAGCTGGACAAATTTTTGAGGTAACCCAAATGAATTTAAATTGTATGATTTTCACCCATTTTTAGAGTAGGATTAAACCCCTAAATTAAAAAAAAAATATATATATATATATATATATAATTCAATTAAAGAAAGGATAAAAAAAACAGCATAACTTTCAAATTGGGTCTTATCCAACAAGACTTTAGATACTTAAATGTTAATCTAACCTGATTTGTGTTTATAGATGGAATCTTAAAATAAAGGAAAGGAATAGTGAGTGAGAGTGATGTATGAAGAATGGGTGAAGGAAAGGATAGGGGTGTTAGTTGATTTGGTACAAAAAGAAAAATTTTAAAAGAAAAAGAAAGAAAATGACAGGGAAGGTGCGTGAAAAAAGAACAACAAAATGAATCACTCATTAGTGCCAAACAAGAAACCTAGCTGGATCCGGACCATTTGGTTATTTAGTGAGCTTTTCGGGTCGATCGGGTTGGGTCGGGTCTATCCAACCCCGAATGAGGGCCCTTCTGCTCAGGTGTACCTGTCCTTCCTTATACATCACTCATTATGTTCGCACCTTCACATAATATAGTTGAGTTTAAAAAAAAATAAATGATCCAATTCATCTCAACATTTTAAATAAGAGTAAAATTCTTATAAATTATGTATGTGTAGGAGACTCTATATTTTACCTATGTGATATATGGAGTAAAACAAAAATTTCTATTATAAATGAAAATATTTAAAAGTATCTAATTTTTTTATTAGAATAATGATTAAATTAATTTTAAATATTAATCGAAGTGATTATTTTACTTTTCATGTAAATTTAATTTGTAAAAATAAACAAGGATTAAAAGTGTGCATCATTAAAAATATATGAGACATTAAATTGGAGGAGAAGATTACAAATATCGATTTTGAGGATCAAACCTGTGACGCTGGTGTTGAACTTGTTTATAACCAAATAATAAAACTATTGTACCACTAACTCATTTGTATATTAGTTAATTCATTCAACTTTATATATTAGAATAATCAAATGTGATCAATATACATTCTCGTTTTGTTGAGCCGAATTATCAAGTATCTATTTTTATAGTGCATGCTTCGTACCCATATGTTAAAAAAGTTGATTAATTAATCAAACTGACATTTATATAGTATTATTTTCATTTACATAATATTTTCATATTAATTTCGTTATTTGGTGATAATTTAATTTAAGTTATTAATTATAAATAATAATAATAATAATAATAAACGATCTTGAAATGGCGGTTTTATTGTACCCTACTTTTTGTATTAACCGTTCCGTTTTTGGTATGTTCCGTTGGGGCCACTATGCTTTCTATCCCATTCTGTGTACAGCTAAGCAATGACAAGGAAATGGCATTTTGTGTAAATAAACTGAAAGTGAAGGGTAGTTTGATATTCTCTTTCTTCCCCACACCCTTAAAATAGTCGAAAGGACAGCGATGACGGACATAATAATAATAGAGGCCTCTCCCTTCTGACACACCCACGTTCATCATGGCGCGTGCTCCCATTCCCCTTCCTTCTTTATCATTTACACCCACAATCTTCCACGCGCCTCATCATCGCGCGTGGCGTCTCAAAACCATTCTTAATTTTCAAACTTCATTTGAATTCTTAATATGGGATTTGTTGAAATTTGTTTTGCTTGATTTTAATAGAAATCATCTTATTCATATATTATAAAATCACTAAAGAAACTACTTTGACAACATGTCTAAGCACCTTTAGGAAATGTTGTTTTAATGATAGTTCGTGGGGTTAGTTTGAGCCGTTAGAAATGGAAAGTTATAGTAAAAAATTTGTTTATATATTTATTTTATAGATGAATTAGAATCAAAATCTTATTTAGATGTAATTTAAAATGAATAAGCATTTTTAATAGTAAAAAAAATAATAATTAAAAATGAATGATTAAAAATTTGTTCTTTTAAATTATTAAAAACAAAGAGTTATTTTGTGTAGCTATACATGATTAATTAAAATAAGTGTTTAGAAATGAAAATTTATTTTTAATAACAAAAATGAAGAGTTATTTTGAGTTAGTATCAAAATCAATTAATTTGGAGGTAGTTTTTCAAGGTTTAAATTCTCCTTAAATATGGCAAACAAAAACCAACAAAAATAATAAGTTATTGATATGGATGTTCATAATCAAACTATTTTATGTTGGAATTTCATCTCTTCTGGTTATAATTGAGCTAAGAAAAGCTCGCTACATTAATGTTTTTTATATATGAGTCCAATTATTTGTCATGAGCATTAATTTGTATATTAGTTCAAAAATAAATATTGGATGAGATTTAAATCTTTAGCCTACGGATTGAGAGTGTACTGATTTAACTACTTTTTAAGACAATCTAACGTGTGTTTAAAGATTAGAAATTCATAATAAATAATAATATAATCTACTATAGTTGATTTTGATTAAACGCATGAATGTGAAGTTAAAATAGAATATCACTAATCAAAATAACTAATTAACACACCATCAATTTATTTGATATAAGATATTGGGTATTCTAGACAATATAATACATGTATAGGTGATAATTCGCAAATATGGAGGTTATAGATGAGTGAAGTAGGAGTAAAAAGTTAGAAAATATCCTTACAAATGGGGTAAATTCGCCAACACAGAAAGTCAAAGCGAAAACCACAACCTTATAGTTTTCTGAATAAGGAAAAATGGTTTTTATGTAAGTTGCCAAGATTTAGAATTTTTTAACGTTTGTTAATCATACAAGGCAAAGTTTACATTGTGAAAGCGAACCAAAAGAAGTCGGAGCATATCGAAGGGGCACGTGTCGAACATCCGAGTAAGAACGATCAAGACCAAAAGATGTGTGCAAGCCAACAGAAGACATGCTACGTGGGTGAGAACGAGAGTGCGAGAATTGCGGAAGCAGCAACTCACCTTATAAAAGCCGATGTTCAAGAGAGAGAAATGGGTCGTCGATTGAGAGATTGAAGTTCCACTTTGAAGAAGTTTCACGAGAAGGAAACCGGAACCTTGTCAGAAGCTCGTAGTCGCATTTTAGTCAATTCAGTATTTTATTCGTTATTTCTTTCTTATTTGCTTCTCTGAACTTTTGTATGTTCATTGTGACTTTTTGCAATATATGAAATTCCTTAACATGATGTTCTTATTTTTAAAACTAATTGATAAAAGTGAAATCAATTCAAGGTAACCATATATCTCATAACATTAGTTTAGATATGTGCAAGCTGATCCGAACACCTCACAAAATACCAAAATAACTTTTTCAATATAGAACAATGTGAGATCCTCATTCACCTTGTTAATAAGATATTTGAAGCCATCTTTATCTAATAGCTGTGTTGACGAGTATTTGTTGATATATATAAAAAAAAGGTTAAAGAGAAAAAGAAAGAAAATTGGGTGTGTTGGTGGGCTCTCTAGGCTGTAGAAAATTTCACGTCCGTATTACAAGAGGGTCTTTCTTGCCTCCAATTCTCCCTATTCTTTATTTCAATTTCCCACTTTAACACCAAATAAATAAATTAAAAAAAAAAAAAAAAAAAAAAAAATCAATATAATTTGCACTATATTTGCTGTCAAACTTTAGCTTTTCCTCCCCCTCTCCCTTCTTCTTCCCTTCCCATTTCACTTTCTGTTTTTTGTTGTGTTTCATATCTCTGACCTAATTCTCTCCAATCTAACCCCAAAACACACAAAACCCTTAATAGATTTAGAGAGAAAATTAGTTGTAGAGTTACAAGATCATCATATCATCATCAATATCAACAACCATGACTCCAGCTAACTTGGCTAGCCAGTTTGGGGACACAACCTACACCAAGGTGTTCGTGGGCGGCTTGGCTTGGGAGACTCACAAAGACACCATGAAGAAATACTTCGAACAGTTTGGTGATATCTTGGAAGCGGTCGTTATTACCGACAAGGCCACTGGCCGATCCAAAGGCTATGGATTTGTACAATCTCTCCCTATTTCAATACCTTTTTTACCTTTCTTTTTTTGCTTATGATCATGAGATTGTTTGGTTTTGCTTTAGGTCACGTTCCGGGAACCCGAGGCTGCGATGAGAGCTTGCGTCGATGCGGCTCCGGTTATCGACGGTCGGAGGGCTAATTGTAACCTTGCATCTCTTGGCGTTCAAAGATCTAAACCCTCCACGCCCAAGAACGGTATATATATATATATATATTGCTACTTGTTGAATCATGTTAAATCATCGATTGAGATTAGTTTGATTAGATCTACGCCATATATATTTTTTTAATCTCAATCAGACAATGTAAAAGATGAAGAATTTACCATCATTTAGGCCAATGTAATTACTTTTTTTGGAAAAATATTGTAAAATATTTGATTCAAGAAGTAATGAATATAAAAGATCATTTAGACAAACCCACATGGTAGTTTTTTTTTTATTTTATTTTAAAGTAGTTTAGTTTATGAAGAAATAAAGATAGTACTTCATCATTAATAGGAAGAAAAAGTATAAAAAAGTTGATACAAAATTACAAATACAACCTAATAGAATGTACAAAAGTTCTTTGATTTGGAGTTGTAAAATAAAGATCATACAACTTGAAAGACTCAATTTTTTTACCCAAATAACAACATTAGATATTATATATATCTTTCCAAAAATCAATAGTAGGTTTGAAGGCATCATAAGAAAATTAGATCTCATAATTGATCTTCTCAAACAACTAGTTTAGTAGTCTAAAGTACATACAAACGCTAAACTAAGAGAAAATAAATTTAATTTACTAATCGCTATTATCTAAAAAGTAATATTCTACGTTTTTTTTATTGTTTCAAAAAATAATTGACGTACGTGCAAACTAGCGAAAACGCTCATATTTGATGTTTGATTTGGTGTAGCATGTAGTTAGTTAGTTGATATATTATACATAATCAGTGTTTAATTTGTTTTTTTTTTTTTTTTTTTGGTATTAAAGAGAAAAAGAAATGGGAATTAACAGGGGGAGGAGGAGGAAGAAATTTTAGGGTATTGAGCTCTTTCCAGACTGGATTTGGAGGGAATGTTGGATCAGCTTTTCATTCAACACCAACTTTCCCTCATTATGCTGTCCAGCAAGGCATCCCTTACAATCTCTATGGGTAACTTTTTTTTTTTTTTTTTAATTTTTCTCAATATTTATTACTTTAATTAATGTCACACACTCTCTCTCTCTATATATATATATATCATATGTTATATGAATTATTTTCACATTTTCTCTCTCTACAACGTGCTTTGCCAACCCATCTATTCACTTTATTTTCTTACATACAATAAAGTTTTTCCTTCCTCATCACTCTTTTATCATCTTGTTCATTTAATTCGCCTCCTTTTACTGCATGCATGCATTTATTTTAATTTTATTTGTAATGTATTTGTATTAATTAGTTGGAGGATTAGAGTTAATTTGTTGCTAATTACTTTCTTGTTTTTTCTATTTTAGGTACTCTTCGTATTCGCCCGACTACACTTACCCTACGGTTTGTAACTTCTATGCTTCTATAATTATTTTTAGCATTTGTTAAGTTATTTTATGTTTCATATAATTCAATTCTACGGAATACTTAATGGAGTAATTATGGTACTAAAAACAAAGAGTAATTATACAGGAAGAAGAAGAAAGAAAATCACGTATTAAAAGAAAAATGTTTAAATGGTATTTTCGTATATGTAGTTTGATACATGTGATTTTAAAGATTTAAGTTAGGTTTTAATATTTTAATAAATCTTAAAATTAATTGTTTTGATAATTGTTTTTTGTCTATAAATTTCAGAAAATATTAAATTTAAACTTATTTTATTAAAATTTTAAATTTTGTTGAAATTATAAATATTAAACTTAGATATTTGATTATACATAAATCAAAATGAAATATTATTGAAGTACATAAATCAAAAAAATAAAAAGAAAACAAAGAGTTCTTTTTTACCTCTCTTTTTTATCAAAGATTTAAACTTCAATATAATCAATTCGGAAATCTCATTTTAATATAAATTTTTGTTGAAAATTTTCACTTTGCCTTCGATAATAAGAAATTTTTACTACATTTTTTTTATAGATGAATTGGTCGCCCTACATTGTGAAATAATTTTGGTATTAAAAATTATATTATTATTATCTAATAGTTATAGATACAATATTTACAAATAAATTTCTTTTTTTTAAAAAAAAAAAAAGAAACAAAAGGTTTTTTCACTATTTTTTTTTTTTTTTTTACATATGTGTTACGTCAATGTTTATTTTTTATTTTTTTTTGTGAAAATGATGGTAAAATGTTAATAATATTCGTTGGGGTGTAAGAGAGAGGAGGCTAGGCTATAATTGGAAGTGAATTGAAATAAAAGAATCTGTATATTGTCTCTCTGGTCAAAGTCAAACCATTCAAAAGTGAAAGTTCAGCTGAGGTTCACTCTTGTCGTTTTATCCGACAACTTTTGTTCCTACATTTAATAATATGCTAACAGTAAATTACTTTAATCTTTTTTTATGCTAAATATTGGTTTTCTTTTTTTTTTTTTTTTTTTTTTTTGTACATAATCATCAAACTGCTGACTACAAGCCGACCACTTTGGAATATATAATCCAAATTTTAGAACAAAATTGGGTTCTTATAATTTAAAAATATTTTTTTTATGTGAGATTTTTCATATATTACAAAAAAGATTAAACAAAAAGAAAACATGAATAGCAAATTTTTCAAAACAATTTATTTCTAATAGAAGAAAGAGTAAGTTTGTGTAAAATGAAAAAAATAAATACTTAAAATTAATAAGTTCGGTTAATTAAAAGAAATCAATTCAACAAATTAAAAACAGGTTTCATTTAATAACCATTTTATTTATAGTAATTTCGGTTTGTATATGAGGATTTAATTTTGAATTTGTTTCAGAGCTATTACAACGTGTACGGCGGGGCAACGGCTCAGTACCCAATGTACGGCACGAGCCACGGCGGGATTATGAGTGGAGCGGCGGCTGCAGCGGCGGCGTTCTACCCATATTTCCAATTTGGGGAGGGGAGCGGCGGCGGAGGAAACGGGTTCAGCGGCGGTTCGGGTCAGCAAGGGTATGGGGCGGTTCAGTATCCTCATCATGTATATCAATACTCGGCCGCCATGAATTCGAACGCAAACACGTTCCCTCAGCACTACGCTGCCCCACCAATGTCTATGCCTCCCACGCCACCCACCTTGCCATCAGGTTTGTGCTCTTTTTTCTTCAATCATTTTTTTTTAATTTATAATTAATAGTTAAATAGGTGTAATTAGTATCTTTTTATAAGTAAAAAAATAGTTGAATATATGGGGCAAATATTGACAAGATATAATACCATTTTAATATTTAAGAAAATTGGTATAGGTTTTTTCTTTTTCCCTTTATAATAAGTTTGTTACGATTTTACTATTGTCCTACATTGAAAAAGTAGATAATTGCCTTATAAAATAAGTAGTAGATTACTCTTTTCATTTTCATTACCAACTAAATTTGAGACGATCTAATATAATTTACTTAAGGTGGGGAAATACTTACTCATTTTTAAGACCACATATTTTTACTTTTTCTTTTGCATTTCACTCACCACTTTGACATTTTTGTCTCAATCAATTTAAGGTTTTTAATAAAAACAAAAACTTGTGGTTCTATTTTTCAAAAAAAAAAAAAGTGGTTCTAAACGTAGGAAGTTATCTAAATATTGCTCTTCATAAAAATTATATATTTAAGAATTAATTTTTTATAGCTTTTAATAATTATATGTAGTAAAATCAAATGATTGTTTCATGGAAATGGTGTATGTGTGCTTAAGTCGACCTAAATTCTAAAAATATGTATAGAACATGTTTAAACATTAAAAATTATTAGTATATATATTTGTTTTGTTTAAATGAAGGTAGTGATTTAGGTATTTATGGGAATGTGAAAGTCGTACTAATATCTTTGACAGTGTTTTTTGCTATCCCACAGGCGTGACCATGGCTCTTCCAGCACCAATCCCACATCGCTAGAGAGACGCAACAAAAACCTTCTCAGCATATATCAATCATCCTATCCCACATCGCCAAATTTGCATCTCCAAGTTCCATTCAAAGCCACAATTCCTTTCGCCCTAACCATGGTTCTATCTCTCAATCTCTAACTCCAATCTCATCCCATTAGCATATGATTATGCTTCTGGACAAATCCCAGCCCCACATCGGGTTCTGGTCCCAACCCTCCAAAGTTGGAGCAAAATTCATGCATTTTCACTTTTTTCACTTTCAATGGGGTCAAAAACCCCAACTTTTTAGGGCCATGAAGGGATTTTGGCCTTTAAAGTTGGCAAATTCTCTGCACATAGCCTTGTTTTAGTCTAAGCTATCAAGGGCTGATCCCCCTTCCTTTTTTTTGTTGAGCCTAAGGAATGGCTCTCCTAAAAAAAAAAACACTTTTCCATAATTGGGTTTGCAACAAAATTGTAAATTTCCTTCTAAAATAGCATGCCCTTTTTCAAAAACCATCTCAAGTTTTGGACTCAAAAAGCTAATCTTTTTCTCTCAACTTGATCATCACCACCATCCTCATCATTTGTAATTATATTTCAATTAGGAGTATTTTTAGAACAAAATTCTGATTTTAAAAGAATTGGTGGGGCAATGGATGCCTCCACCTTTTTCTAAAAATGTTTTTTTTTTTTTTTTTTTTTTTGCTTTTCAAATTAATTTAGTATTAGTTTGACATATTCCTCTTGGGCTAAGGGGAGTAGTACTAAACTAAAACTTTTCTTTTTTTTAATTCATTAACTTCTTAAGCAAATTAATTAGTTTCTTGTAATTAAAATTCATTGACAATCGTGGTTGAGAACTTATGGGAGTTACAACCTCGTTTATTTTTGGTAAGCCAAAGCACAAATATTGCTCTTGGTTTAACTTTTTTTCTTCTTTTTATTAATTGGTGCATTTAGGGTTTCATAATTAGAGATTTAGGATTAGGGTTTTTAGTTAAGCATCCCATCATTTTGAGAGAGTTTCATTAATGGATATGGAGCTTCTCAAAATAAGCATTTTGCATGTGAGCCCTTGGGAGATATTTGGGTTCCCTTTGGCTTCTTCTTCACTAACCCTACCAACCATGGTTAGGACTAAGGTCAAAACTTCATTTCTTCAGTATTTCCCACTGTACCCCTCTTCATCATCATCATCCATTCCCAATCATCATCTTCCCATTTGTTTTCAATTTCTTTTTATGGTTCTGTTGTGTTCAAGTACTTTCTCTTCATGGAGTTGAGTGGACCTTGAAAACACTGTTTCTTTTTTTATTAATTAATTATGTCTGTAAAAGAAGAGCCTTTTCTTTTTATGGTTTGTAATGTAATCAGATGCTCTCTACTAAATTTCTTTTATATTTGGACTTCTCTACTAAGATTCAGTTCTTCATAACCTACCTCAATATTAATTGTTTCTTTCCTAATTCTCTATATTCTCTACTTTTCATTTATGCTCTCTACTTTTTTTTTAAAAAAAAATAATGATATAGGTTCTTAACTTTACTTTGTAAGGATCTAGTTTTTGTTAGTTTTTGTTTATGAATTATCATGTGTTTGATAATTTAGTAGTCAGTAAGAGCCATGCCAATAGGAAAGATTTTAGATATAATGAATTCAAACTATGATGATTATTTACCTAGAATTGAGTATCGTGCAAGTTACTTATTTTTGCAAATTACCATATGTTGTATGGTCAAATGGGTGTCTTATGAAAATTGTTGGAGAGTACACAAGTACAAGTTAGTTCAATAACTAAGAAGAAAAAAAAAAAACTATAGTGAAATGTATTATAAAGATTTAATGAAGTAGTTCTTTTTTTATAATTAGTTTATAATGTACCAAGATTAAATTGTTAAGTAATATAAATGGAACACGTTTCATTTGAATGCATTTTAGTTACGCTAGAGATCATTTTACGTTCTCCATGATCAAAATTGTTACTCTAAAAGGTGTTTGGAAGCGAGAGGAGAATGTATGAAGGATAAAAAATAATGAATACAGAAAGAATGTTATATGTATTCCATTACCTATATTTGAGTACAAATAATAATTATAAGGAAAACAAAATAAAGAGCAACAGAAAAAA
>JBBMEF010000028.1:664855-679451 GCA_037832685.1 Sicyos baderoa
AAATATTTTTCGTTAAATTCAAATAAATAAATTTTTTATAGGTTGGATTTGGTCAATGGTAAACTTAAATTAATCCAGCAATATGACTAACTCGAATTAATTATTACGTTTAACAAATATTTAATTATACCAATAATATTATATATGTTGTATTTATTTATTTAGTTATTATTTTTAGACTTTTTATTTATCATTAATCTTTAAAATATTGATAAGACCAACAATATAGTTTTACCGGTATTTTGTTCGACCTAGTCCATGAGGTATTATTAAGTGGATAATTAAAACAACAATTAGATGACATAACTCGACTAAATAATTTTATCGTAATATATATATTTTAAAACTTAAAAATATTTTAAAGAATATTGAAAAATAAAAAGTATAAAAATACAAACTAAATAAAATAAAGTATATATAATTATGTCATATATGTAAACAAATATTTTTTTTAATTTAATAATCATTAGCCCACTTAATCTAATTGAACCCATAAAAATTTCATTAATTTAAATACATCCAAAAAAATATTTTTAATCCAATTCAATCCATCAATTTGGTTGAGTTGCTTTGGATTGTTAGGATTATCTTGTTGGAACAAACTTTTTTTTTAAAAAAAAATTATTATTATTATTAATTACAAATTTATTAACTTTAATATTATTTGTATGATTTACTCAGCTTACTTTTTTTTTTTTTTTTGAAAATTACTCAGCATACTATATTTTAAAACAAGAAAATCTATATTTTCTTATCTAAAGTAAACAACATTTTTTAAACAAAAAAAAAAAAGATTAAAAAAAAAATAATAATGTGGCGCTTATGGCGCCACATAAGAGGGCAGATTATGAGGGGTGCAGCCACGGCTGCACCCAAACTTTTCTCTTAAATAATTAGTCTAAATATTACATTTATAAACGGATAATGCATCATTGTATACATTTTTAAGCTTAGTTGCTTATAATGTAACGTAAAATGTGGCAATTTCTACTTCGCAACATTGACATTCCTTAACATAAGCTTTCGAATCTTTTTCGAGACAACTTCAGTGCCCTTCAAATGTCCATCGATCAAATTAAAACACATCGAGTTTGATTACTACTTTGTACGAGAAAATGTCGCTTTTGGTTCTTTAGTCATACGCTATTTCCCTTGATAGTTTTTTTTTTATGTCCATGACTGTCTGGGCCAGCTTGCGTGCACAAGTGCACCTCGACTAATGTCACGGGGCGTACCGCCTGACTCTACAACATTTGGATGTCAAGGAAATCCGTAGGTATTAATTTGAAAGTTGGCGTTCGGACAAGGCCTACATCCACTTACACAGCCCGATGATCCTTAACTACACAGAACATTGCACAAATTAAGGATACAATTGACACAATTCAAAGCAGATTATTCTCTGTAATTTTACCCTCATTATGGTGACTATATCTTTATTCATTTACTTGCCTTTCGTGACTGATTTATTGTCACTTTCTTGTATGTAATTATGCTAAAAATTCACCATAATTGAACACACAGAAGTTGATAGAAAATTTGATGATTACTCTTTGTTCATATGACTTTCAAATGCACTGAGAGTGAGTGAGTTGTGAGGGGCTACAAATAGTCTCAATACAAATTTTTTACAAACACATTAAAAAGATTTGCATTAATCAATTTTAAAGAGTTGGAACTCTTTCAGCATTCCCAGAAATGACTGTGAGCAAGTTGTTTCCAAAAGGGTCACTTAAATGCTTGGCCAAGTTCTCCACTGGCCCTTCTCCGGTCACGTACGCCTGGATGAAAAACCCGAGCATCGAAAACATTGCCAATCTTCCATTCTTTATCTCTTTCACCTTCAAGATTGCCGCCTGGTCGGGATCTTCTGCCAGCCCCAACGGGTCGAATGGCCCTCCCGGGTGAAGCTTGTCCTCAAGGTTCTAAAAAATACAACACCATCAATATGTCTTAAACCAACAATACTATTATTTTCAAAAGTAAATGTAAATACCAGTAAATGAAGATTTTGTTAATTAATGGTGGATCTATTGATGAAGCTTTGATTAAAAACGTACCAAGCCATTGGTGATTCTGTAATATTCAGCACCACCAACAAGAACAACCTCGGCAACGACCGCGAGAACAAGGTTGATGGGAATGTTGTTTCCGAAGTAATTCAATGTGTTTCCATCAAGAAGCAGAGCTCCAGTCTACATACATTCAGCATAAACACAAACATGAGTTCTATCTCAAAATTAATTGACAATAAACGAGTAGTCCATGTATCTTATTAAAAATTAGGATCAAATGAAAATCTTCAACATTACCCTCTCAAAGATAGATTCTAACTAGGATCACCATTCTTAGATCAATCTCAATTTCTTTTTCCTTTTGACCGAATACTCGTTTGGGTTATAGGGATCTTGAAAAATGCAATCTTTTTCTTTTCTTTTTCTTTTTTCGGACTGAATACTCATTTGGATCATATGTGTTATAATACTATGATATCTCTGTGATTCTATTTACGAAATAATTGACGACAAGAGAAGTAGCTCGTGAATCTTTTATTAATTAGTTTTGAAAATCGGACCTTGAACCAGACAGCCTCGGGACCGCAGTTGGCACCGTATTTGTTGAAGGCCTCAGGGATGATGAAACCAGCAGCCCCAAGCATGGCCCATCGTGCGTGGATCAACTCAAATGCTTGGTATCTGCCAAACAAACAATCACTCTTTCTAAGTTCATATAAATTCAACAAATTATGGTCTTTGTTTTGTACATTAGTAGAGAAATTATATTAATTACTTGCTGAAATCTTCTGGTTTCTTGCTGAGTCCAAAGGGGTCGTAACCGTAGCTGCAATTAACCAAACGAAAACAATGAGTTCGAGTTTATGTACACTTCAACTTCAGTTGATTCCCGAAATAATTAAGAGCTCAATTGATATTTCGAAAACTATACTTGTTTCTAGTTTTTGGAAAACGAAAGGATTATCAAACAAGACATAAAAATGAAGCCATACTCTCCCGGGACTTCTCCGTTCAAGTACTCGGGGATCTCGGATCGGTCCAACAGTCCATCGGGCAAGAAAATCCTTCTGTCAGGACCTAATTAGTACCAACAAACATAATCAAGATGGGGTTTAAACAAAGTATATAGTTCATGTCCTAATTATAAGGTAGCCCTTCCATCTCCTAATTTCTTAAGGAAAAAACAATCTAAATTTAACTAGAAAGATGAAAGGATTTTATGAGTAAAAGTCATGAAATAATTAAATAGTACTAAAAAAAAATCAATATTATATAAAAATGATAAATTTGTAACAGAGTTTAACAAACTAGAATGTAAAAAGTTAAACATAACAATTTTAATACATTAAAGTGAGAAAGAAGAGAATGAGATTGTTGTGAACTTACCATACCACTTGGCGAGCTCGTCGTCGACCGGAGCGACGGCGACGGGCTTTGCCTTGGGGGGGGCGACAGCCGGCTTCTTCTTGAAAAATGCAACAGTCTTGGAGGTCATCGGGTTAGAAGCCGAGGGGGCCAACCTCCCCGAAGTACCGGAAAAGCTGAGGGGATTCCTCAGCATTTCCGAAACCCCGAGGGAGGCGGCGGCAGTGGAGGCTGCTAGGGAAGCCATAGCCAAAGAAGCAGAAGCACCAAGAGTGAAGAATGGAAAATTTGTGTAGATGGTGAAGATTAGATGTGGAGAATGAAGATGCTATATGGTTGATTCTAGTGGACTTGGACATGCCACGTGGGATTCAGGTTTGTGATTGGTTATTGGTTTGGAAAGAAGCTGAGAAATCCAATGAAGTGTTGTGATTGGTGGAGAAGGATGACGTGGCAGATTTTGCCTTTAAGTTGGTCTCTCCTATTGCATGGTTTGGGATAACGTGAGCTATCCTAACAAACAATGCCATTTGGAAATCTTAGATGTTGTGTGGTTTCCTTCTTGCCTTGTTAAAAAAAAAAAAAAAAAAAAACTCCCCAAATTTGTATACTAATTTTAATCTAATTTCTAAGGGAGTTTTGCTCCTACACATGCATGTGTAGGGGAGTTTTGCTCAATTTCTAAAGCTTTTCTAGATCATTTTTATTTGTCTTTAGATTATCATAGTTTTCTTTATTTTGATTTCATAGATTAATTCTTTAGATATAAATATTAACTATTTAGGTTCTTATTGTAAATTATTTAATAGATAGAGGATGTTGTGAATGTGTATATTGAAGTCATATAGATTGATTCTTGCATTATTATGAATTGATGTTAGGTAGTATGCTTGTAGTAATAATAAAAATGATTGAAAAGGCTAATAGAAGACATTTTGAAATTTCAAATACTACTTTAAAAATTAAATAAAATAAATCGAGATCTTAATTTTCAAATTTCACCAGAGCAGATTCAAGAATAATAATAAACCAGTTTTTGTTATACAAAGCCACAAACTAATAACACCATATAGACAGCCAGCATGTTTTATTCTTCTATGATTTCGATTATGGTTCTTTCTAAGGGATTGAACTTGAAGAAAGTAAGAACAGATAAGTCCTATCATCTTTTCCACTTGTCAATCTCCTTTGAAGTAGCTCGAATAAGCTTCCTTGTATTGAGGACCAGCTCGTCAACAACTGCGCCAATCTCGTCCCTATCGATATCAGGTAAAAGTGAAAATTCAGTAACGTTTCTTGATGATAAAGTAGCGCCCCCCTGGTCGAACCTGTACCAGAGAGAGGACACTGTCATATGGTCCTTCCTCTAATTCGATGAGCAAGTCAGCCTTTTCAAAATGAGAACTCACAGACAATCTCGATTGTATGGATCAAGTTCCCCCAAGTTTGAGAGAAAAAGTTTTTAAAACATGAGAGATAAATCATGTTTGAAATCATGTTGGAAAACATTTAGCTTTTGAAAGGTTATATGCTGCATCAATAAAGATTAACAATATCAACAATATTGCATTAACATATATAACTAGTAAAAGAAGGCTCAGACAAGTAGTCATCTATACTACATTATGACACATATTTAAAGGGATACTCTTGCATATGAAAATTGCAAGGAGTCATACACTAGACTAAAAGCAAGAAAACTATCTTTAACATACAACAATAACATAACATGAAAGCATGATGAAAAGCAGTCTAAATGAGCATGGGGTTACATGCAACACGTATTGGCCACGACCGTGACAAATAGCACGTCGCAGCTAGTATTTTAAGGCCAGCAGAGAAACAAATTTTCATCTCACATGGCTTTCAGCAGATTGAAAAATAGGGGCTTTATCCACCGTTCTTACAACGTGATACTCCTCATTGTAATTTGTACCTCAATGATACAGTAATAAGATCAAAGAAAAGATATATCTGTAACAATTCCATCTCACACGTTTGATGTGTCACATGTTGTGTTCGGTAAAAGAGAGAAGATGTCGAGGAAAAATGAAGAGAGATGGAGTGTGTTTCTATTAACCAAGATCACCACATTAGGCTAGAACACTGTTGAGTTTATCTTTAGATTGTTTGAAAGTGCAGCAGCAATCTATGCAAGAAGGATACCAAATTTGCACGGCAATTGGTGAGTTCTCAATAACCAATTCCTAACTGATTACAGTGCTCAGCTAACGTATAGTCTAGGACTCTAGCACTAACTACTGCTAGCTTATGCAAGCATATCTACAAATGACCGGGTCGAGAAGCACAGTCGGTTTGGACTAGAGGCATAAGAAACGTAGGCAGGTAGAACTTTGATAAATGCATTGACTAGTCAGTAATAGTGTTATGTTATGCCGAAAAATGGCCTATAGAATGATGCGTTCTCTGTCATGAACTGGCAGATGAAGAACTGCTCTTTCCAAAGTCCCCCGACAATCAAGAGGCAGTAAGAGATAACCCACAAATCAACCCAATAAAGAGGGCTTCTATGTTAATCTCCCCCATAAGAGACAAGCTAAGCAAAGAACTTCACCTTGGGACTACAATTTTTCCATGTTTTACAGAAGAAAAAAAAAGGACTATGACTTGTGGCAGGTGAAAGAAACCGGCCAAACAAAAAATGACCGAAAAAGATGGAGGTGGAGGTTTTATCACAACATAAATAAGGGAGGCACAAATAATGGAGACAAAAATAGAGAGAGAGAGAGAGAGAGAGAGAGAGAGAAAGCATCAAAGGAGAAACTAAGAAATAAGAGAGCATTTTTCTTAAGAAATTTGCCACTTGAGCGAGTATATGGTTAGAGAAAAGCCAATGTCACCAAAACAACATTAGAGCTTAGAATAACTCAAAAAAACATTAGAACTAAAAAGGCATTTATGCCTCCCTACCTTGTAATAATGCATGCATCAACAGAACATGATGGTCAGTTGGTCACAAGCTAAAAACAGCGAGTTTTTCGAACTTACTGAGAAAATATACTTTGATGACCATGTAATAGATCCCCAATGTTAGAGTATCTCCGTTTGTCATCTTGAGCAACGCCCTTGCCCACACCATAGCCAAATCCTAAGCCGACACCACATCCAGCACCAAGACCAAAGCCAAGTTGTAAGCCTGGAATTCCAGGACCGAATCCAGCACCTGGACAGGTATAGTTCACCAGTATAAAGATAATGATCCCATGAGCCTTCGGAAAGGACTCAGTTAGTTCATTAACACGACAACTTGGATTGGTTTCTCCTACTCTTCAGAATTTATAAATATGTTGTTATGTTATGGATAATACATTGCAATGTGTTAAAACATATTTTAACCAACGCATTTTTTATCATAATTTTTTGAAACAGAGATATTTTATGATCTTGCATTGAGCACATTTGTGGTCTACTTCAAAACACGAACAAAAGCAAAGTAAACTAGAGACACAAAATGTAATGCCACGGAATTTGAGCAGGAGTCATAATGATAACATAACCATAAAAATACATTACAAACCCCCAAATTCTTTCAACCATAGTGCAAGAAACATGAAACATTGAAGAACCCCACTCAAATCACAACCAAACAAGCTATTGTAATCACTTATTTCTAATCACTCACTTTTAATCACTCACTTTTAACCGCTCATTTCTAATCGATATAATTATTCATTTGTAAACAACAATTCATTTCTAACCCTAAGCAATACAATGGGCAAGTTGCAGGGCAGAACAATCCATGGGGCGATTCACCGAAAGTAGAGTATGATAGAAACAGATTAAGAGGAATTAATGATTGGGTGAATATAATCGATTTGAAGCGACATAATTGAAAGAAAAAAAGGGAAAGAATGGATGAAGAATTAACCCCCGAGGAGGCCGACGCCAAAGCCGACGCCACAACCAACGCCGATACCGAATGCGGGACCTAACTTTCCGATGGTGGAAGATCTGAGAAGTGGTAGCTTCCACAGTAATCCACTCTCGTCTTCTCCGCCTCCCCGTCTGCTCCCGTTCGGATTCCGAGCCATCTCTTGCTTCGAGTTTTGGTGACCAATCAGAACGGGAAAATACGTTTCAAAGCTTCTCACCCAAACAAATTTCTCTAACTATTTCGACCTTCAAGTTTTCAACTAAATATTTTATATATATATATTTTTTATATCACGGGAGATACCTGACCCTTAAATCGTAAGAAATTAATTTTTAGATAGGTGACCACCATAGATTAAATCACTATTTTTTCAATTCTCTTTAACTATTACCTTTGAGATATGTGAGTGTTGGGTGTTGGAATTACTTTATGCTATTCTCCCCGGACATATCGACTAATAGATTAAACTCATCACATGTTAATTATTAATGACATTTTTTATCATTAGGTCACACTAGAATAGTTGTTATATATTTTTTCTTTATCATACTATCCAATAATTCATCTTCATCTAATTCGACTTAAGGAAATATGGACATTTTTTTATCATTAAGACTTCTAGCTTCCAAACGTTTATTTTTTGATTTTGAAAGTTGATTAGTATTTACATACTTTCTTAAGGAAATATGGATACATTGTAGAAAAAGGGAAACAAATTACATAAAATGAGGAGTACATTGTAGGAAATATTCCACCTTACCGAAAATGTAGAGTACATTGTAGGAAAAATGAGTAAGAATAAGCTTAAATTTTAAAAAAACAAAAATAAAAACCAAATGACTATCAAACCGCGCCTAGGAGAATGTTCGAGTCTATATTTGTGGCTTTCCAAGAACGAATATACTGAGATAATTGACCCAAAACCAAAAGGCCTAACAATATGATTTAGTAGTATATTTTAAATTTTAATTAGAGTAAGAGCCTTCTCATAAATTTTTTTAAGGAAATGATTAAAAAATTTAAAAGGAAAGGATAAAGTATATGCGCGCTCATTTCTTACAACGGTGAAAAATATAAATTTGACCAGAAAAGGCACTAATATCATTTTCCCCTTCAATCTAGCTAATTTTTAGTCGTAAAACGTTTAATAATGTAATGAATATTTTTTCAAATTATAATTTATATTGAATACATAAAAATATTTATAATTAATTAAAAAAACTATCTAAAAATAAAAATTACCAACCCAACTTACAATGTTTTTCTCTAAAAGATTGCATATTTTATGGAAGGTTAGTTACAATTAGATAAAATTGAAAGTTTAGGATAATAATTGATATACCTTACCAATAGTAAACATTAAATGTCAAATAAGAATAATAACACAAATCAATATAAACATTTGTTCATAATTGAACTGAAAAAAAAAAAAAAAACCATTAACCTTTGTTCTTCCAACTCTAGAAAGCAACAAAATGAACTTGCCCTCTTACAGCCCAAGACAATGAGATTCGCAAGGATTGAGCGTTCAAAGCTGGAGTTCTCTGGCAACAGCAAGAAGCTTGTGTCATGTGACCACCACGGGCTCCAAAGATAAAGCATGCTCGATTTGATGTTTCGTTTCGATAACAATTGTAGGAATGAAGTCCAAATTATCGACTTTTGAATCGTAATGAGTGTCTTATCCTCCTAACTTCTATAGAAATAATGTTTTGAGCAGTTGAGCTGAAGTCAGCATAGGAAAGAAATGAAGTTGCAGAGTCCCTGGTTACCCATCATTGAGCTTTCCCCCTATCTACTTTAGTGGCTTCATACCCTGTAAATGTCAAAATTCATTACATATTTACGAAAATACGCTACATTGGCAGTTATGTTACTTCCCAATGACAAAAAAAAAACGATAAATTCACGAGCAAAAAGAAATACAAAGAGGCAATAATGAGATGACCTCCTAGCTAGCCAGTGCACCCATGGCTGAATTCTCATATAAAAACTCAACTTTCTTGGTTACATTCCCAGAAGAAGCCTATTTGTGAGTTGATGAACCGGTAGCTAATTTTTAATCTTTTTCCAAAGCCCAAATCCATCCATCCAGGTCGACAAAACATGCGAAACATGCGATAAGGAGGCCTATTCTTCAATTTCCACCTCATTGCGGTTTCTGCTCAAAGAAAGATTCCAATTTTCTTCCTAATGGATCTTTGGGGTACATAAGGTGATGGGTTCAATCCATGGTTTCCACCTAACTATGAATTAATTTTCTAGGGGCATCCAAATGTTGTAGAGTCAGACAGTATGTCTCGTGACAATAGTCAAGGTACGTGAAAGCTAGCCTGAACAGTCACGGATATCAAAAAAAAAACCTTCCGGATGGTTCCATAATTTAGCAACACTAGCACTTTTTTTAAAAGGACGGTAATTTTGACTCAATTGGTCCTTTGTTATGCTAAGTGGCTTTGGCAGTATGCTCAACAGTGCCTTGTGTGGACACCCTTTGTAAAAGAGAAAGAAAGTACTGTGGGTAAATTTTGTGCGGGCTTATTGTTGGAACTTTTGCTGGAACAAAATAGACGCATTTTTCAAGACAAAGATACCGAGTACCGACTACGCTAGAAACTTTGATAACATCGTCTTATTGGCTGTTATTTGGTGTAAACAAATTTCCACAATTCACCATTATAGTTTTGACACCTAACTTGAGAGGCCTCTTGTAATTCCCCTCTGGATTTTACCCTTCTTTTGTAATTTCATACATCAATGAAATTGTTTCTTATCAAAAAAGAAAAGAGAGAATTTCCATTCAAAAGAAGCCCCAAAGGATGAGGCATGTTAATAGATTTATTGAGGACTGCAAACTTTTTGGTTCAGCCTTAATGAATGGGAGATTTACCTAGTCCCTTTCGAAATGCTAGATGGACCTTAGGCCCTAGAGATTCTTGCTTCCTAAATGGGGCCCATGTCCCTTAGGTTTAAGAATATATGACTAGATCATTCATCTTCCAAGGCCTCTTGCTTTCTCCGTCACAAGGAAGGATTCGGTTTTTGAGGGATTTCAGAATTAAGGAAAAGGATGTCTTAGAAAGGCTTACAACTTTGGTCAAAATGGAGAAAGAGAAGCTTTGAATGATGGCCTTAAGGAGATGCCATGCCAATACTTCTTTTTTTCATAGGGTCGCGAGAGGTAGAAGATATAAGAATTTCATTGGCCAGTTGGAAAACCTTTACGCCAGAAAAAATTAGAAGGGTGGTGTTCGACTGTGATAGGAACAACACCCCTGGTCCCGAGAGAAGGATTCCGAACAACTCTTTAAACAACACGTTTGAATGATCCACGCCCTTTTCGGGCCCCTAAAACTCCTATTTATAACCAAAACCCTCCTATCTAACTATCACCACCCCCTTACTAATATTTTACTAATTCCCCACATATAACACATGGCATACCATACTAGTTCTCTCACAATGTGCTTTCTCAACAAGCTGACATCTACAGTTAACATATTTAAACATGAAAGCACACTAAAGATTGGGAAATTGACTTCCCAGTCACAATTTAGTGAAGATTAAGAAATAATGTTATGGATAAAAAACCCAACTTAAATGGAATAATTATGCAGAGATGCAACATAGTTTCTCAAAAATAGGTTGGTGGTACCTTGGATACCCTGATATCATTTACAGCCAGTCTAAGAGAGTCATCAGATAGGATTAACCTTGATACTGCACCAGTGGTTAACCTAAAATATTCAAAATTAAAATAATTATTAGAGAATGCAACTAAATTATATAGGCAACATGTTAAAAATGGGAAATAAAAATAATTTTTGAACTACTTATCTAAATTGCAATTCAATTGTTCGACGTGCATCAATTCATCAAAGTTTCAAACTATTAATATTTACTGTTTCATACATTTATTTTTTGATATCCGTGACTGTCCGGGCCAGCTTGCGCGCACCTCGATTAATGTCACGGGGCATACCGCTTGATCCTACAACATTTGGTTGTTTCATACAATTTTATTTCTTTACTATTAATTTTTTTTCATATTTGTGACTGTGAGTGCCTAAAACTTGTAGAAAATTAATTTTTGGGTATGTGAGCACCATGAATAAAACGAACACAATCCCTTTTTGCACTTTAGGATTCCCATGACAATCAGTAACCCTAACTATTCTATGATTTAAACACAGTCCCTTTAAACACTTTATGATTCCCAAGACGGTAAGTAATCCTATTCTATGACTTATTCGCTTATGAAATTGCAATGAGAAATATATATATATACATATATTTTTTTTTTATATCAAATTGATGAGTGAAATAGATTGCAAAAGAAAGCTCTACCAGTGAGGATTTACAAAAAGACCTCCATAATTCAATAAGTCTCCTTTTCAAAGAAAAGATGATACATGGCTTAGAGATTATGAATTCCCAACCAAACATCCTTCCAAAACAAGGTTTTATCTCTGTTTCCAACGCAAGAATTATACGATTGTAGACTAACTAATGCAATTTTCCAATGGACTTCCATGAGCCCATATGATGAGAATGAAGAAATTCTACCTGGTTTTTGGTTAAAACAAAAAGAACCATGTTTTGGAACAATAAAACGTCTCCAAATTGCATCTTTTTTTCAACATAAAAGCGCCAAATCAATTCTCAATGAGCCAAATGTTCAATACATGTAAGAGCTAACATTCCAATAAAATAAGGATAGAGCCTACTCTTTATAACAAAAATTTTGTTTTTATTTCTTCAGAAACTGGGAAATCCACTATACCCAGGGTAACCACGCCTGTCCCTGCGCCAGGCACCGGGAGATATCGAAGGAATGGAGACACGGGAGGTGTCTACAACTCTTCAAGACAAAAGTGATACCATCTTTCTTTTATAGGAAAAAAAAACTTTTGATGATCCTATTGAAACGAGTCCAAAAAACATTTTCATTTATTAAGTAAATAGAAAAGACTATAACCACAAAAAGGAAGGACACGACGACTATCGACTCCAAGATAAACATAAAGCTAGGCATGTTGTATACAGTATAACCATCCTCAGAAATGGAAAATCCCTCCCTCCAACTCGTAGTGATCCTATGAAAGAAGCCTTATTCAAAACATATAAGCCAGGAGTTTTGCCATGAACTAAACACTTGCTAAGGAAAATTTCGTCCAACATCTTCTAGGGTCCAAACATCTTTCCATCATCATGCCCTTGACAAAATTATCATTGTTGTTCATTTCCCAAAAAAAAACCATAAACCTAGCATTGATCTCCCTTCCACTAATCTTCCTATCAACCCTTAACATCCATAACTGAAATATTCTCATTCTCGACATTCGACTATGGATGCTAAGTTATGTTGGAAACAAAGGCTAGCACATGAATAGCATGCATACCCTAAGATCTTAGCTGTGTCTGATATAGAACCGTCAAGTGTAGAAATTAGATCCAATAGAGCTTGCATCCCCTGCAAAATAGGAAATTTCAGCTATCACCTTCATATCCTTCTCATATACCAAGAAAATCAAATTATAAACACACACCCACATGTACACATAGACATATTAACAGATAGAGAATAGAGAGAAACCGGAAGAAATTTAGAATTCTTCGGACCAATTTGAGGGCCACATTCCCGCGGCCTGATAGTTGACTTCAAAGGGAGAATTTGGAGAAGCTCTGGAGGAGGAGAATAATCTTCAAGATCCACAGGGTTCCTGACTGAGCTCAATACAGCAACGCATGTAATATATCATTATGGAAAGTTGGATAAAAACAAGCATAGAAGAACACAATAGGGACTAGCTTTTGTTCCTTAAATTGATCAAAAAGCCAAGTTTAATCTAGTTTTCATTCAAATACTGCATATAACACAATTGGGACGAACTTTTGTTTGTTTTTCTTTAACGCTTAAATTGATCGAAGTTTTGTTAAGATTCTAGTTCCTAATGTTCAAAAAGCCAAGTTTAGTCTAGCTTTCATTCAAACATTGCATAGAACCAAATAGGGATGAACCCGTTATCCTAATACCTAATATTTAAAAGCCAAATTTGGTATAATGTTCACTCACCCACCTTTTAGGGCCAAGAGAGCACGAAGGCGAGCCAAAGCACTAGCTCGATTCATATGTTGTGATCGATCCTCGACAGCCTTCGAAATAAAGGGCCAAAGAATTAAATTCAAAGAAAATGAACCATAAGTAAATTATTGTTTTGTTAATATCCGTGAGTGTCCTGGTCACTTTTATGCCTAACCTTACGAGTTAGGCTATTTGGATGTCAAAGAAACATAGGAAATTAATTCTTAGGTAGGTGGCTACTAAATGAAAGCATCCATTAGTTTTGACCACTAAACTACTCATGGTGCTTCATAAGTATATCATTAACTTGATTAACCATCGTGGAGTTGCTCAATTGGTCAAGCCCTTTGGATGCATAAGGTGATGGTTTCAATCAATGATGGTCACCTACTTAGAAATTAATCTTCTACAGATTTAATTGACATCCAAATGTTGCAGAGACAATATGTCTTGTGACATTAGTCGAGATGCGCAAAAATTGGCCCAGACCGTCACAGATATCAAAATTAAAAAAAAAAAAACTTCATATATATATGTATCAGAGAAATAGAAACCTGAGCAATGATACCAGTGGGAATGTGCTTCAAACGAACAGCGGACTCGCGCTTGTTGCGATGCTGACCACCGGGACCGGAGGACTTAAACGTGCTCAATTCACACTGTTTCATAAGCTCGTCGTCGGTCAAGACCATGTACTCTTTTCCATTTCGCACTGAATTTGCAGCACCAGAGGTGCAATTGGAACGCAACGAGATGAAGAACAGAGAGCGGTCGAATTGCAGAGGCCGAAATGAACAACCGAGCCTTCCCCATCGACCGGAGCTTGATGTGGGGATGGAAAAGCTGAGAAACGCGGCGGATTTCAAGAGTATGTTTGCGGTTGCCATGTTTGTGATTCACAAAACGGAATTCATGGATTCCTGCTGTGATGATTATGAGTTTCGATTTCGCATGTTGCAGTTTTAGGGTTTTTGAGCAAAACCAAATTACCGCAGAATTTGGCTGCGAAATTACTCCAAATGAGCAATACGTTTACAGTTACATTATCAATTTAGGAGTAATCTAAAATTAATTTACAGTGGGTCGGTGTTAGGGGTGTTCATACATTATTCGAAAACCGATTCGACTGACCGAAACCGACCGTTTTTTGGTCGGTCGATCGGTTTTCAACCGTAGTCGGTCGGTGTCGGTTAATAGCCTTTAAAAACCGACGGTCGGTCGGTTAATTAATTTCAA
>JBBMEF010000028.1:688173-699224 GCA_037832685.1 Sicyos baderoa
TAGAAAGAATGAAACAAATTATAGAAAATTTGAGAGAAAATAGGCTTAAATTTGAAAAACAAAAACAAGAAACCAAATGGTTATCAAACGGGGCCTAAAGTATTGAATTTATAGAAAAGGGAAGAAGCACTTATTTATCTGTAAAAATATATCTGAAAATAAATAAAAAATACTGTTACCTTGTGGGTGGAAGACAGAAGTTTTTGGAGCTTTAGTTCAGAGATTGAGCTGTACCCATCAAATACCTTTAATATAAAACAGAAAAAAAAAAAAAAAAAAAAAATACAAATATCAAAATACAAAATTTCCATCAAATATTATTGTTCATGACCATGCAATCATGCATGCATGCTCTTCAAACATAAAACTTAAGAAAAATAAAAAGGAAATGGAAAAAATTAAAGACCTTCAACAGAAGAAGAAATCTGAAAGAAAGGGGAAAATGCAGGCAATAAACTTCACCTTTTTTTTTTCTTTTTTTTTCTTCCATCTTTGTGGTTAAATTTAGAGGGGGGGAAGGGTTTGAAGAGAATGAGAGAAACAGTGGTACTGACACAAAATTGTACAAAGTCTTTGAATAATATTTTTTTTTTCTAAAAAAAGGAACTAAAATATTGAACCTAAAAGACTTCTATTTTTCCTCTATACACAAAATATTTTTTTTAGGACTTAGGCCAATGGTAACAGAAAGGACATATATCTATGCTATTCATATAGCTCAATATACAATGTAATACCCACATCAAAAACTTCCCCCTCCTCTCTTTGTTTGTATCTCTTTTCGTTTTTTGTTCCTGTTCTCTCATTTATTTAAAATCATTAAGTTGTTAATTGATTTTAAATTATTTCAATTTTTTTTTTTTGTCAAATATTTAAAGTTAGAGATTCAAATATGTTACTGCTCAATTGAAAGATATGTGTCAATTATTCTTCAATCAACTCCACTTTAACAATATAATTTTATTATAAGAAAAGGTGTTATATAACACAAACATATTTTTAAGTTATATATAGAAATGTTGATAAAGATTAATTTTTTAAGAAAAGATTAATTAAGAAGATGTATGTAGTGTTATACCAATTTTAAGCTTTATTAAAAATATCAAAAACTAAAATTTGATATTTTAAAGTATGACAACTAAAATGAAATAAAATTCAAAAGTATGTTGATTAAAATGATATATTTTAAGCTAAAAAACCATAGTTTTTTTTTTTTTTTTTTTTTAGATTTCTAAAATTGCTGTTCATCTTCTTCTCCATTAATAAATGATTTTTTTCCCTTTTTTTCTTTCTTTTTCCTGTTTCTTCTGGTCAAGTTTGCACATGGCCCCTCTCAAAATTTTCATTAGGCCCTCCCCTAGCTCCTTTTACCATGTACAATTTTGGAACTTCTTACTTATCTTTTATGATATTGTTTTAACATATTATACAAAATGTATCTAAATTTTAGGCCGCTTGTAAAAAAAAAATCTTTTTTTTTTTAAATTATTTATAAACTTATAAAATTTCTTTAAAAAATCTAAAGTACATGCAACCATCTCAATGTCTTAGTTTAGAAGACAACAAGATTTAACAATTAATTAAACTTATCTTTAAATTTTAAACTTACTATGGAGTATACTTCCCAGATTCAAGTCTTTGCATACTCATAATATTAAAATACAATTGATTAAGAGGTTAATTATGAGTTCGAATACTCCAATCTTCGATTTTTTCTTTTATTTTATTGAAATTATTACAATCTCAAAAAAAATTTCATTTATTCTTTTATTTCACGATCATAGCCCTTAAGACTTTAGTTATTTATTTTTTTCAAAAATTTCATTTTAGTCCTTTAATCTTTTAAATTGTTTTAAAACAATCCTTTCATCAACTTTTGCATTAAACAACGAAGATTGACAAAAATGTGATAAACCAATTAGTTTGAATTAAAGTTACACGTGGACACAAACATAGCAACGAGCTATAAAAATGATGACATTGTCTCTCAAAAATGTTTATTATATTATAAATGTTATAATTATAGTCTGACCAGGTTTAAAAAAAAAAAAAAAAAAAAAACTTCGTTGATACTATTTAAATTTTAAAGAACAAGTCTTCAAAATTTATTCAATACAAGTGAGAGATTATATTTTCTTCAATTCTCGTTATCGTTTTAATTACTTGGATTATATATTGGAACTCTCTTTCTTTCCTCAAATCAATATCTATTTGAAAGTGATTTAATTATAATTTTACAACAGGTAATTACATTTGGCATGTTTATTAATTAGCTGAATTTCTTGCTCTTATTTATTTTACTCTACATTTTGAGTCTTGTCTCTTGGTCCATTCCATGACTCCATGGTCCTCCTAATATATAAAAAAGAATCACAGCCTCAACAAGAGGCCCCTGCCTCTACTTTTTTGTATTCTTTTCTTAGGGATGAATATGTTTTTTTTTTTTTTTTTGCACATTATAACTTGTTTCGATGTAGATTTTATACTAGAGTAATAGAAATGAGAAGTTAAAAATTAGTGATTTTGAAATAAAAAATACATTTGAGGTACTTATTTTAAGTGATTGCAATAACTCGTTCAAATATATATATATATATTTTTTAGAGAAGTTAGTAAATGATCGTTCCACAAAACCAAAATCAAACACCCTCACTGTCTTACATCTCGTTTTGCTCAAACTTTGGCCATTAAAGAACATGTGCTCTCTGTCTCTGATCTCAAAAAATTGAAGTTAGAATTCGGATAACTGTATTTTCCTTTGATTCTTCCGTTCCAATTAAATTCCCTTACAATTAAAAAAATATTTAAGATGATTTATCGTCTAGTTCAATCAATGGTCGATAGTAACATAATATTTAATTTTCAATAATTTCTTTCTCGACCAAAATATTAGAGTCAAATGTTTGTTATGAGAAAATAGTCGAAGTAGACCTAGACACTCACATGTATTTTAGTAATAATAAAAGTTCAGAGTCGATGAATTGATCTAGACATTCACAAATATATAATAATAGTAGTAATAATATTAATTAATAATAGTGCCCTGTGATTATAGAACAGAAGAAGGTTGCACCTTCCATTGATTGGGGAAAAAAGACGCTGGACTGTGGCCTCCGATAGAACTCAAGAAATGATAGTTTGATGTGCTATTGATGTATACAAAGATGTTTTCAAATTTTGCAACATGATAACGATATGTTTTTGCTTTATTTTTTAAGAGGATATTCGAGACCGAAGGGGTTGTTTGTTTGTCAAATTGAAGGAGTATTTAGATTGAGCACTGCTACATCTTAATAAATTTATGTAACTACTCAAAATAATTTATCATTTCTAACTACTCAAAATAACTAATTATTTCTAATCATTCATTTCTAACTACTCAAATTAATTCCTCAATTCAATCATCATGAGGTGGCTTAATTGGTCAAAGGGGGCTTTGGGGCGCATGGGTATGGGTTCAAATCTCATCGTGGCCACCTACCTAAGAATTAGTTTCCTACCGATTTTCTTGACATCCAAATGTTGTAGGGTCAGACGATATGCCCCATGACATTAGTCGAGGTGCCCTTGTGCGCACAAGCTGACCCGGACAGTCACGGATATCAAAAAAAAAATTAACTCATCAATTCTAGTTACTCATTTTTAACTCTTCATTATGAACAATTCAAAATAACTCCTAAAAAAAAAAAAAAAAAACTACAGAGAGCTTCTTATCATCCAAATACCTTCCAAGAGCGTATGCCAGCTTGTGTCACCTCAAATAAAAGTTAAAATTTATAAGGCCAGGCCTTAATAATGGAGATTATTTTATTTAAAAAGATGTCAAATAGATCCTTAAATTCACATATTAGTATAAATCTAATTCTGAAATCTTAAAAACATCGAATAAATTCTCAAATTCCCAATTCTGTATCTATCAAGTATCAGGTTCCTAAATTTTCAAGCGTCATAAATTTTTTACCTATTTATATTGTTTAGATTTAACAAATCCACTAGTTGCAAAATTGAACCTTTAGTGTTTTATTAGATATAAATTCAATTTTATGTTTAATAAATTAGTTAATTATTAAAACTTCAAATATATCAAGAACATATTAAGCATTTTTTAAAAATTATAAATAAGTATTTTTAAGTTCAAGGATCATATAAAGAGACTCAAACTAGTTGAAGAATTTAACTACTAGTTTGACCTTTATAACTAAAGTCTCTATTTGATAACCATTTTGTTTTTTGTTTTTTGTTTTTAAAATTTAAGTTTATCACAACTACTTTAGCACATGTTTTTCTTACCTGAATATCTCCATCTTTCCTATATTTGTAGAAATCAAACAAAAAAAAAAGTAGCTTCCAAAATTTTGTTTTTGTTTTTAAAATTTGGTTTGCATCTGTCTACTTTCTTAAGTAAAGATGAAGCACATTATAAGAAAGATGGAGCACATGGTAGGAAATTTGAATAAAAATAAGCATACATTTCAAAAATCAAATGGTTAAACGGAGACTAAATTCCGTATTTACACATTCCAATACCAAAAGAAAAGAAAAAAAAAAAAAGGGAGAGGTATATTGGCATGGTTTAGAGGGATGATTGCAGTTGAAGCAAAGATCTCAGTTTCAGAGACACATACAAGCAAATGCATGTGGAAATCTGATACACTCCAACGAAAAAATGCAGCTTTTTGGCTCCAAAAAGGGAGAAAATTCCACATGCAAACATTCTAAGATGCTCAAATTTTAGCAAAGCCATCAAATATCCATCATCCTTACAACTGGGGCTAAATATATTTTCTCAATGGTCCTTAACCTAATCAACTAAATAATGATGCTCATAAACTCATAAATAAATAAAAAATTCATAAACAACAGAAAACCAGGCCTGGTAATAAGGTTTTAGAAAGTTTACAATGCAACAGAGACCTAAGCAGAAAGTACCTGTCGAGGCTTGTGCCCAATGAATGCTTCACGCAGCTCTTGATAGCCACTTCTGTAGTGCTCTAAAGAGAAACACAGCTGCCTTATGGCTTCTCTTTTCCCCTCAGCCCCATCCTCTATCAGTGTTTTTTGAATTTTCACTTCTTCCTGCAACTTCGACAGTCTCGATTTCAAATCATTGATTGTTATGTTCTGGGATTCCGATCCTGCGATCAAGCTCTCCTTCTCGGCTTTTAGTTGTTGAAGTTGAAACTCCAGCTCGTGGAGCTGAGATTCTCTGGATTCTTTATCTGCTAGAAGTGTGTTAACCGTGGTGCTCATCTCGTCTTTCTCAGCCATTAGCATATCATGTTTAAGTTTGAGTTCGTCGTGGTTTAAATTAATGGCTGCTAGGCTTACGGTTCTTGCAAGAAGTTCCTCGTTTAACCGACTAATTTCGCCTTGCGATGCTGTGTTGTGAGCATTGTGGAGAGCCCTCATTTCGGTTTTCTCAGCTTCAACTTGTCTGAGAATATCTGCCTGCATCTGTTCTTTCTCAGCATGGAATTGCTCCTTTGAAACTTGGAAATCAGATTCTAATTCCTTGATCTGAGCATGGTGATCAGATTTTGTAATTTCGAGTTCATGTACAAGTCTTGTGATCTTGTCCTCTGAACTCTTGAGCATTTCTTTGCTCAATTCCATCTCTTCAATCAATCTCCCAGTTTTGCAATTAGATTCCAAAACCCGAGTTTCCAATTGTTCTATTTGTTGTTCCAGTTCCAGAACTCTCCCTCTTTCCACTTGGAGTTGAGTCTCCATTTCTTGCTTGTCTTTTTCAGCTGACTCGAGCTGAGCCTGCAATCCTTCTGATAACAAAATTGCTGTTTCATTCTTCTCAACCTCACTCTTTAATCTAACTACTTCATTCTCAGACGATTGAAGCTTTGTATTTGAAACTTTTAGTTCCTCCTCAAGCTTGGCTATTCGGTCGTGCAACTCATCATAATTTACCTTGTCGTCCTCATCCACCCAAAATGCCCCTTTAATGTTAGAAGGAAGCTCATCTTCAAGCTCAAGAAGCTTTTTCTTCAGCCCTTGACCATCTCTTCGAGCACGGGAAACCACATAGTTATTGTCGACCGATGAGTTGAAAGATTCCGAGTCGGACGAAGAAGATGAAGATGAAGATCCGTCCTTGAGAGAAAGACTGGAGCTACCACCACCACCAGAGTCAAAAGAGATATCCAAGCCTCTATTGCTCGACATATTGAAACCTTGTTTTCGGTCCGAACTTAATTCCGGAGTGCCCTGAGGAGATCCACAATCAGAATAAACAGGTACCTGCAATGGAAGCTCCGGCGATAACACGTTTCCAATCAACGATTGATACAATCGGTTGAACTCCTCAACTTGAGAATCCATATCAGCACTTTTCGGAAAATTCTCACTATTTTCTTTGATCGCCTTCATCATCTGCTCAACACTCCGATTCATCTCTGTCACAAACGAGCTTTCTAATTATCTTCATACTTAAAGGACAAATCAACCTTAGAGATAGCTAGAAAAATGAATAGAACAGATTTCTGTACAAGTAAAAGCCGATTTGAGCTAAGAACACGTCCATCACTAAAGAACGAAGGCTTATTACGCTAGGATTGGAACAAATTACAAGAAATCTAGATTACAAATACTGCGTTACCTTCAAGATTAGTTGATAGCCACTTAGATCTGTTCTGAATCTCAACCTCAGGCCAAAATGGCTTCGGATTCTCCATTAGAACACAATCACAGGTCTACGAATCTGCAGAAAAAAATACATCAATTCAGAGATTGAAAAATAACCTCCAACAATTTCTTCCAGGATACAGTACAAATCAATCAAATAGACGAACAAACCTAAAACAAGCAGCTAGAAATTAAGAAATAAATTCAAATCTGCAGAATCCATCAACAAAACCTAACAAGATCCAAACGAAAACAAATCTTCGCAACTTAAAGCAAATCACCGAAGCATATACTCCAAAACAACACAAATACAAAAAAAAATACACAAAACGAACCAAATCTTGAAGGAAATCAGAAAATAAACGGCAGAGGATTCAGTACCTGATGAAACTCCAAGTTGATGAGATCTGGAATTGAATTGATGATGAAAAGCGAGAGTAATTGATTGGATTGGGGGAAGGTGGGGGCGGATTGAGAGCGAAGAAACGAAGATGACAATGAGAAAAGCTTTGAGAGAGTAAGAACAGATTACAATACAAGAGAGCGTGGAGACAGTGGGCTAAATGACACTTAATATTCAAAAATGGTGGAAATAACAACAACAATTCTAACATTATTTATTTTTATTATTATTATTATTATTTATTTATTTTTTCAAATTCTGGCTTCTTTCTAATCCTACCGCCCTTTTCCCTCTCTTCGTACTTCCTCTACCAAATTTGCCCTTCTCTTTTGCATATATTTACTTTTTATTTTTTTTTTTTTGTTTTTGAAAAACCAAATGTCATTAGGCGCCACGCGCAACAAGCGAACAATCGTGTCCTGAATGACAGAAACAATACAAGGGGGAAGATTCTCCCTCCAAAAACCAAAAGAATTCTCTTCCAAACACGGGAGAGAACGAGACCATGCAAAGTTACCAAAAGAACTAAGAGGCTTGGCGAGAAGATCTGCCACCCTATTACAAACCCTCGAACAATGACTAAAAGAAACATCATCCAACCTAACAGACAAATCCTGAATGTCTCGAAGAACATTCTCAAACTCAGTGAGATCTTGGAAACCATTACAAATAGCATTAATAACAGATAAAGCATCATATTCAACCAAGATAAGAGGGAAAGGACCCCGACTCATATGCAACACCTACAAAAGCCTCTCCCTAATAGCAAGCCCCTCAAGCACCATAGCAGACGAACCAGAGATCCCATAATAAGCTCCAACCAAAAGTGGAGATCCACCAGCATCCTCAGAATCCAGCCTAAACCGCCTAAACTACTAGCTTTATTCCAAGAGCCATCAACGTTCAGTTTCCAAACCTCAAGGGGAGGGAGAGACCAAGAGGGCGGGTCGACCTCCTCAACAACAGGTAAATTTTGTCATTGCAAATTGATAAGTTATCAATGAATCATGTAAAGTTCAATAATATTTTGTCCCTAACTTTAATGTTCAATGTAGAAGCATTTACTTCTAATATGGGTAGAAGGTTTCAAATTTATACTTTTAAATGTTTTATTATTGACCTTTTACTTTGATTAAGTCTTTATACAAACATTTGCTAGCACTTCATACAAACATTTTTTACTAGTGGGAGGTAACTAGAATTTTAAATGAATTTATTCTACAACAATATTTTAAAAAATGAGAGATTAAAAAATATCTAGATTGAAAATATACATCATTTACCTCAAACTCACCATAAATTTAGTATATTTGTTTTTAAACAATAAATCTAGTATAACTTATCTTATTTTTTATCGGGTAAATTAAATTGTATTACATGTTATTCTCTAAAAGCACGAGGCATTGTTATTTATTTTTTTTAAGAATGAAATGAGATTCAGCTCAAATTCTAAGTGTATATTATTTTTATATTGATTTTTTACTTATAAAAAACAGATTTTCTAATAACTCCACTTTAAGTGAGAGATTTTTAAAATTTTGTTTGATAGCTATTTTATTTTTAATTAAAAAAAATATGCTTATTTTCAAATCATTTCGTTAAATGATATCTTTCTAAAAATTTGTTTTGAAAATCTTAACCGAATAAAAAAAAACGGCTTAATTTTTAAAATATACGTAAAAATCAGACAAAACTTAACAATATGAGCCAGTTTGAAAATGCAAGATTGTGCCCTACATAATTAAATTAGGCGGGAAATGGGGCAAATTTTGAAAAAAGAGGAATTATGGGGGCCACAAACTTGACGTTTTTTTCTCAATTATTCACTTGTTCGGCCACTTATAGAGAACCGGACCCACTCTTTTGATTTGGATTGGACCGCTAACATCGTTCTCCGCGCCAACGATTCAAAATTCCTCTTGTTAATTTCTATGCACTTGGTGTGAATATAAACAAGATTAATAATTATATCAATTCAAATTATGGCTTTTTCTTTTTTGAAAAGAACTATGGCTTTTTTTTCAAAGGTATAAATTCACATTTTCAATTCTATTTTATTTCAAATTATTAGCTTCATTAAAAATTGATAGTTTAACCAATTGGGTCATACGATTTCATTATTTGGCTGTAAATCAGTTCAACCCTAAAAAAACGACAGTTTAACTTAATTGACATAATTTAAAATTTATAATAAATGAGTCATTTGAATACTAATTCTTACATTTAAACGATTTAATTTAGATACATCTAATTTCTAATGTTATCTCAAGCACAATAATCTCCTATATTCAAATGATTTTAATAGTTCAATTCAACAATAATAAGACATAAAAAGATATTTTTTCAAAAAAAAAAATACATAAAAAAATTTAGTAGCATCTTGTGAAATTTGGTAATCAAGAAGTTATTAGATTCGATTTTGAGTATAGAAACTCAATAAACATATAAAGTTAAAAATGTGTAGACTTATTGGACACATTTTAAAATGATATTAATCTATTTAACCCTGTTTTTTAGATAATATATTTAACACCTTCAAAATCTAAGCATGTAGTTTAACCTAAACAAATTTTATAAATTTACAAATTAAATATAGACCCAACTTACTACCCTTAAGTACAACAAATCAAATTTTCCCCAAAAAAAAAATACAACAAATCAAATAATTAAAAAACCCAACTTCTATTCAATAATTAGTTTCATGAAAAAAGTAAGTCCATCCCATAGATTGAAGAGGCCCATTTTTGTTAAAAGATGGAAACTTTATCACTACTCCATGACCCAATGAGCAAAACTATTCCACTTTCCTAGAGAGATGGTTTGATCTACAAGAATTGAGTTGGTACCCACAAAAAAATATGCATCTTTTTTATTTTGACAAAAAAATGCATATACTAAAGGCAAATTAAAAAAAAAAAAAAAAAAAAAAAAAAAAAAAAAGTAGGGTGGAAGGAAAAAAGAAGAATATATATATATATATATAGAGGAAAGGATGGGAGAATTTTGTTGAGAAGAAAGGTTTGAGATGTGGGGGAAAATGCTTAAGCAATGCCATGTGTGGAATGCCACCCACTAATGGAGACAACCAAACGTGGCCTTGCCACCTCCTTCTCTATCTTTATTTCTTTTTCTCTTACAAATGTACCAATTTACTTTTTTTTTTTTCTAATATAAATAAAATAATGTTTCAGATCCATAAATTTCTTTAACTACTAATTAATCTATATTAATTAATGGACTCATTTACTTTTGTATTCTTTTTTTGTTATATGATAAATTGCCATAAGTTTATAATAGATCTTTAATTTCAATGAATTGGATAGTGTACTACTTTAAATGATAAAATTTATATTGATATGAAAAACTATTTTTATATGATTTTATGAGTTAAATTTAAGTTTTTTCGATCAAACGATATATATATATAAAAAAGTTTCTCTTGACTGCTTGGTTATATGAATAATTTAAATTTTTTTATAGTTAAATTTATATAACTAAATTTTGAATGATTTAGTATAGATCAAAATGAATATAGTTCAATTAATACAAGACTTAAAATTAACTTCTTTAAATTTAATAGTAATTACAAATATTTTCGATTAAAAAATAACTAGTTAAATCTTCAAACTTAAACATTAATGATGTAAAAAATAACACTTTATTTTGAAAACTCATTTTGATAAAACTATTATTTATCTAATATTTTGATGTTAATGTCTGGACGTTCAACCAATAAAATTAATAAGTCTTTTGTTTTGTTCCAAAAACTTTTGATCGAATAAAAATATTTTTTTTCTCTATCAAAAATCTCTTTTCTCAACGATACTAGTAATAATTCAACTGGTACAATTGAAAAAAAAATATATAAGTAAATAAATAATAATTTAGGATTTTTTGATTTAAATACTTTATAGAGGTTTCCAATGAGAGAAGCGTGGGAGAGCATATTCTTTAAATTTACAGCCCAACCAATTAGATTGCTCCTCGAAATTGAACTAAACGATTTCGAGTT
>JBBMEF010000028.1:699324-732577 GCA_037832685.1 Sicyos baderoa
CTCTCCAACTTGGGATGTACTTCCATGGATTTAGATTAAAATACTATTTGAATTTGAATTTATTATATTTTAGTACTCAGTAGTTTTTTGTGAAAATTAAATTTATCATAAATAAAAAATATATATTTTGAATACGTACATTAAATGAATATTTGAAAATCTAAAACCAACACAGAATAAATGTTGAAAATACAATAATAAATCTATAGTTAGATAGTCAAATTATTTAAACAAAATTACATCATCGTTGCCTAACTTGCCTTGAATTATCTCCATATTTCATTATATAATTTCTGCCAACTAATTCTAGAATATTGTCCTCTACAGTCGCGCACACGAACACCCAATATAAGCGAGACTGTAATTGAATCTCCACCGTCCAATGCCTCCCTGATCGATATAACGATGATCAAACTCCATGACAGGCCATTTGTTTTCGACGATGGTGGATCTGAAAGCAAGAATAAAATGTAAATAATTAATCCGTTAGGTCCGAAACAAAAACAAAAAAAGAAAAAGAAAAAGAAAAACATTATAATGATTTAAAGGACTAGTTCAACTATGCAGCTATATAAGAATACATATTTACAATCATGATTTCCAATTCGTAAATATTTGAAGACCGCCAGCCATGGGAGAGAAAGAAAACCTGGCGCCAAGTGCTGCGGTCTCTGTTTCAGTGCAGAAACCGCTTCACTTCGTCCTCGTTCATGGCATAAGCGGAGGAGGATGGTGCTGGTACAAAATCAGGTGTTTAATGGAGAATTCTGGCTTCAAAGTCACTTGTATTGATCTCAAAGGCGCCGGAATCGATCTTTCCGATCCGAATTCCGTCGTCAAATTCGATGATTACAATAAGCCTCTGCTCGATTTCATCTCCAGTTTACCGGAAACCGAACAGGTAATTTTTGTCCTCAAACTTTCTCTGTTCTTTAATCGACTACGATCGAGTGGAGTTGATTGATTCATACATTGTCAAAAGCTTTTACAGATCGATTTCGTCGTTTTTAGTTTCTTTCTTGTCCTTGAAGTCTCTGTTCCTCAATCGGTTAGGATCGAGTAGAGTTGATTGATTCATCAAAAACATTTTACAGATTGAAAATCGAACTTGTATTTTTCGTGTTCCTAAATCGATTACGATCAAGTAGAGTTGATCGATTTCAAAAACTTCTACAGATCGAAAGTCGAACATGTAATTTTCGTCGTTTTAAATTTCTTTCTTCGCCTGAAAGTCTCTGTTTCTCAGTGAAATTGATTGATTCAGTGATCGTCAAAAATGTTTACAGATCGTTCTGGTTGGACATAGCGCGGGAGGATTAAGTGTTACTCAAGCAACGCTCAAATTCGCGAAGAAGATTCGTTTGGCGGTGTATGTAGCGGCGACGATGCTGAGATTCGGCTTCCAGACTGATCAAGATACCAAAGACGTAAGTAAATTCTTCTTCTCACTAATTTTGATTCATGAAAAATCATGTTTAATTAGTCTATTTTGTGCTAATTGAAGTAAAATCTAATGATTTTGCCGGCCGGACGGCGAGGATCTTGTGAAACTCGCCGCCGGCCGGTGGTGGTTATAAGAACGAGGAAGTGAGAAAATGAAGGTCATGATTTTTGGGTGAATAGTTTTGGCCGTTAGGTTAATTGGAGGCCCTTGCTCTCATCGCAAATCGCATGAGCTTCGGCTGCTAATTCATTCAAATTAATTAGACAAATAATTATGTCTAATTATTTTGTCTTGATTTAAAAAAAAAAAGCTTTGTCTTAATCGGAAAATAGACTAAGACAACCACCGCCCAGCTGGTTGCTAAATTGCAACTATTGGCATTGTCTCTGAGTCGTAATAGTCACAGAAACAGTTCCATTATATATATTCTCCATTATATTAAATAATTCAGGTTGGGAAATTTAATTCAGGCGAGTTTTAATTATGAGGGTACCTTCATTTTATAATTCAATAATATTTGAAACTAGAAACTCTAAAAACGAATCATTATGTGATGTGGCGTTACTTCATTTTCTTTATTAAAAAAAATTGAAAAGAATTTTGACCCAATTATTAGATTTGTTCCATTTTAATTTAAAAATGTTAATATTTAGTTCGTAACTTTCAATAAATTTAAAGATTCAGTCATATAGAAAGTTGGAAGTTGGTTTTTTCATTTATTGAATTTAATAAAATAATAATTAATTTATGTAAGAAAAGACAGAAAATAAATATATTTTTAAAATTTATAGAATAGAATTAGTAAAGATTATTATTATTATTACTATATAAAATAAATAAAAGTCAACCTAAACTACCACTAGAATGAGACTAATTTAAAGATTTATTGAACAGTCAACATAAAATTAATAGAGACTAATTTAAAGATTTATTGAAAGTATAACTTCAAAATTGGACATTTGAAGTACATGGATGAAAATAGAATGAAAGTAGGGAGACTAAATCAATAACTTAAATAAAAAGTAAAAATTAATGTGCAATAAAGTGGGTAATTGAACCCAAGGCAATATAGTCTACGAAGGCTTTCGTAACTAAATGAAACACGAATGCGATTGATTATCTGATTTGGTGTTAGTCAATTTCTACTTCATGATCACAGATTTGATCAATAAAATCAGTATTTATTCACTTCCCCCAATTTATATATATATATATATTTTTAAAAAAGTCTTTCATATAATACTTACTTTAAGGAGTCTTACATTTGATTAGGGGTGCACAAATAACTCAACAACCCGAGAAACTCGAACCAATCCAACCCAATTTATCGGTTGAGTTGGGTTGGATTGGGTTAAATACATAAATGAGTTGAGTTCAAAATCATGGAATTTTCATGGGTGGGTTGGGTCAAGGGTTAACCTAAAATCAATCAAACCCAATCCGACCAACCCGAATTTATAATTATTATGTTATTTAATTATTTATATTGTATGTTGCATATTTATTTTATTTAATTATTATTGTTAGACTATTCATTTTTTAATAATTTTTAAACTTTAATCCTATTGACGAGATTTTGGAGGTAGGTAAACTTAATTTCAAATTTGCAAGAAGAATACACTTATGCTAATGTCCATCCTACGTTTATAGGAATCGAAAAAGGGGAGTTATAAATTTTTTATTGAATACATTGTTTATCATAGTTAACTTCTTTAATTTTAAGTTAGTTGCAAATTTATGAACTCGCGATAACCCAATCCAACACAACCCGAAAATAAAGGGTTGAGTTGTGTTGGGTTGGAGAATTGACTAACCCGAATTTTTGGGTTGAGTTAAAAATCACCTCAACCCAATCACCTCAACTCAATCCAACTCAATCCATGTTCACTCCTACATTTGATTATCTGGTTTGATGTGTTGTATAGAATAAAGTTGTAAATAAATGATATCTATAGGATTGGTAGAATATTTAGGCTGGTTTGTTTGTACGGAATAAAGTGAAGTTTGGCTTAAGCCGGTTGGAGTTCTCAAGTCCCGGAATCATAGTGTGCTCTATTGGATTGGATCCGACAAGCTTTTCACAAATGCACAGTTCTCACGTGTGCGCTCATGCCTAATGACTCATATATGTTTTCTTACTTTATACTAAAGCTAATTTATTCAATGTCTAAAGGTACATATACAATGCAAAGCCATTCATTATCAATGCCTTTTCTATTTCCCTTCTCATTGGGCACAAGAATTTCTGTTGCCCATGTGGTCCAATCCAAATTTTATATATAGTATCTATTTTCAAAAAAGAGAAAAATTAGACTCCTATGAGAAGCATTACAATTTTATTTTCGGTACTTATTTTTACTCATATTTTTTACAATATATTATATCTTTCCTGCAACAAGTTTTAAAAATTAAACAATTTTTTGGATCTTTTTTTCAAAATTTGGTTTGTTTTTATTTTTGAGAATAAATTGGGGGAAGAGATTCACCGTGACAACTTGTGTTGAACTGATTTAAACCAAACAATAAAATCACTGCGCTTCTGACCTTTTCGATTATTTATTTTTATTTTTAAATATAGATAAGATATATAAATATTTGAATAAAAGAATGATGAAGTAATAGTAAGCTAAAATTAACTAGACTTTATTAACCGAACTTTATCTACTTGTTCATGTATAGATGACATCTATATTTTATTTATGTGGCATTAAATATAGGCAAATATTTCTTAAAAAAAATCAATTTTGTATTGAAATAAATAATGGCACCCCACCCTTTGATTCCTTTCCCTGTCATTTGTCCCTCCCCTACTCTACTCATTGAGTCTAATATTTGTAGCCTCTAACATCTATTCTACACCTTTCTCTGTCCTCTCACAATTTTAGATTTCTTCTTCTAAATGTGTGAATATGTTGATAAGATTGCTTCGATTTTAGAAAATAGGTTTGATTGAACTTGAGCGGCTAAGAGATCGAGGAGGAATGGCATGAAACTGCCCGCTAGTTAGGAATAGGGCCATAGGATAGGGTACTATTTTTTTCAATAATGGCTACAACAATTTCAGATTGAGTAACTCCTCCTAAATGTTAATAGTGCTAGTACGATTAAGTTTACACTTTTTGAATTAATTGATGATTCAATATAAGTTTTAGTGCATAAATTTTTGTGTTTAGACTTTTGAATATGTTTTTTTTTTCTCCATTTAATATTGATATCTATATTTTGAACATTTTTCAAATTTACCGGTAAAGAAAAGTGTTTAGGTCTTGTTTGGTTAGTCATTGGAATATGAAGGTTTGGATTTAGAATCTGGAAATTTGGAATCAGTTGTTTGATAAATGTAAAGATTTTAGGAGTTTAGAATCCAATGATTCGAAACAACATTCTTCTTATTTTGGATTATTAATACAACAAACTAAACACCATAATCAAGATTCCTGAAAATACTCAATTCGTGGGAATTTGGATCTCAATCCACAAACCAAACAAGCCTAAAAGAACTCAAACTACTAATCGGCAGTAAAAAAAAGTGTCGTACAAATGTTGGTCAAATCTCCATGTTTTTTCTTCTTGTATATATTATTTTATTGGAGGTGAAAATGATTAGGTTATTACTAACGAGCCAATTATTTGAATTATAATGATTAGCTTTCTCTTTTTTGGGGGGTAAAATATGCAGGGTGTGCCAGATTTATCGGAGTTTGGGGATGTTTATAACGTAGAATTTGGACTAGGACCCCAACAGCCTCCCACCACTGCTGTCATCAAAAGGGAATTCCAGCGCAAAATTATCTATCACATGAGTCCCCACGAGGTATCAAAATAGCCAAATTAGAGACAAAACTTTAGCTTCATTTGATATTATCATGTTCCTCAGGATTCGACGCTAGCTGCCATGCTGCTGAGGCCAGGGCCAGTCCTCGCGCTAACGACCGCACAGTTTACGGAGGAAGACGAAGGTGCGGATAAGGTGAAACGAGTGTATATACGAACAACGTATGATCGAGTAATAAAACCAGAGCAACAAGAAGCCATGATAAAGAGTTGGGAGCCGGAAATAGTTTACGAAATGGATACCGATCACAGCCCCTTTTTCTCCAACCCATCTCTGCTCTTTGGGTTGCTTGTAAAAGCAGCTACGTCAATGTAACTAAACAAAAGGAACGGACATATACTTTTCTTTTTATTATATGCTAAAATAAACAACATATACAATTATTGTGATTGAACAATAAAACTGCAGCTATATAAATTGGTAATTGTTTAAAATTGCATGTATGGACCATTTTGGGCCTAGACTTTCATGACTTTATTTTTGGATTTCCTTCAGAAGGCTTCACACTAACAGAAATGATTATCATTCCTTATATATCTATGATATTTCCCTCTTCTAATCAATGTGGGATACTTTGTTTGCATCCTAACAGACTCATTCCTTAACTTGGTTTCTCCTAACCGCACAGTTGAAAGTTAAAACCAAGAACCCACTAAAAGTATAACATGTTTCTTATCCAATGAGAGGTGACACAGTAATTAAAAATTTGGGTTTTGAAAATATGATCCCTTCAAAGTTTTAGGTTCAAGACTCACTTGTAACATTACTTCTTCAATATCTACCGGTGCTTGATCATGATCAGGAAAAGAAAAGGGTGACTTTAACCATGGCACTAACTACTAACTCTAATAACAGCATCACCGACTGATATCCCTCCTAATAGAAAATCCATGAACCAGCTGTGGATGATGGCAGATAAGAAATAGAACTAAAACACATCCTCCTTACAAGAAATAGGAAATATATTATAATATCGTATCTTCTTTCATTAAAAAATATACCTTTCATAAAATCACATTTTATAATTGTTATATCCTATTGAAGGGTGCCTCTTTTTTATTTTTTTTAAACATATTTAAGGGTGTAATTAAAGAAGGTCGGATCATTTCATATCATGAATATCGTAAAACAAACTTCCATTCGATTCACAATTCAAAATAATCAACTATGCCATTATCTATTTAAATTAAAACTAGTTTGATCATGGAATAGCTCGATTGGTCAAAGAGGGTATTGAGATGCATAAGGTGATGAGTTCAAATCTTATGGTCCCCACCTACCTAGAAATTAATTGTTTTCCTTGGCATCCAAATGTGCGAAAGCTGACTTGTCTTTAAACACTCCCAAAATTAATTAAAAATCTGATCTAATAATACCAGTGTCATGAATTTAGTGGCGCAATGGTTTCATTGTTTGGTAGTAAACCAATTCAACAACAGTGTCATGAGTTCGAACCCGCCTCATTCAATTGAGGGTTGTTTTTGTAATTTCGGGCTTGAAAGCTGTTTTGGTTATTTTGGAGAGAGTTCACGATCTCTTTCTCCATGATTATTCTGCCGAAAATCTCAAATTGATTTCTGCCCGAAAATTAAAAAACAAGAATAAGAAGTATTAAAATTTACTAACGGCCTAAGTCTACTCTTCAATTTATCAACCCAATAACGATGGGCACCAATTCCAAAATATTTTTTTCAATTTTTTATTAACGAAAGTGAAAAAATTGAAAAGAATAATAATGGAAATTGTGTAGGTACTTTTTCTGGGAGTGGTTCAATCCATAATATTGGGATTAGTTTGGGTGTCACTACTACTCCAAAAGCTATACCACCACTCATGATCGCCCATACATCTTATCAATTATTTGTAAGTATGGATGTTGGAATCCTAAGTCAGGTAATTCTTTTTTTCTTTTTCTTTTCATTAAATTATTTTACTAAATTAAAAAATAAATCAAGGTCATCCTTTAACATGCAGAAATTTTGAGAAGTAGGACAGCTATACTTAGGTCAATTTTCTTTCACTTGGCATTGCCCATGGGAGTAGTGATAGGCATTGTCGTAACAAATACATACGATGAAGGACCCAAAAGCGCTCATAACTGAAGGAATTTTAAATGCAGTCTCTGCTGGTATCATAAGCTCCATGTCTCTACTCAATGTTTCGGGACAATTGATCACTTCATCAGTCAAAGAACAGTTTTTTTTCCTGGAAGGGTCAATATCCTAATCGTTTCATTGTTTGGTAGAAATTCAGTTCAACACCATAGTTCACGATCCCTCAAATTGATGTCCTTATTACTCTTTATATGGGCATGGAATTTTATATTAGAAAAAATGTGTTAGATGTTTCATTTTTTTTTTTTTTGGAATAAAAAGTTGAGAGATTATAATAATCCCATAAATATAGATAAGCTTTTGTGCGAAAGAAAAATTCTTAACTCCCTAACCTTTGAGAAATATCAAGATCTTGCAAAACCGTTTTTCAACGAAAAATTGTCTGATATGTGCTAAAATAAATAACAATTACAATTATTGTGATTGAACAATAAAACTGCAGCTATATAAATAAATTGGTAATTGTTTAAAATTGCATTGCATTTGCTGTTCTCTTGCAAGAAGCTGGAACCATACAAAAGGATTTTCCTTTTTTTTTTTAGACTTAAATTCTAAGTTTGTATGTATGTATGTAGAAGATTAAATGATGAAGAAAAAGTTAAGAACTCTGAGATTTGGATATGGATATGGATTCATCCATTGCAGCTACCTTCTGTTGTAGATCTTTCTTGTCAGCTCCTACTATTTTATCTACTTGCCGACCCTCTTTAAAGAACACGAATGTTGGAGTCGCTTGGATGTCCCACGATTTACTAAGCTCCTGTAATTAACAAGCCCACATCAATTCACAATTCACAATTCAAAATAATCAACTACACCTTTATCCATTTAAATTCAAATTATAAAAACCAAGCATTTGGCTGCAATTGTCTTTAAACGCTCCCAAAATTAGTTTAAAAACCTACCACTTTATTTATTTATTTTTTCCGAATCCGGAAAATCGGAGCATTGCTTCACTATACTTAGAGTAATCACATCCATTCCTAGGCCAAGTACCAAGAGACATCAAAAAAATGAAGACACGAAAAGTATTTACAAATTAATATCACACGTGCGTCTCAAACCTAAGATCTTGAAGTAAACATACCTTCAAATTTTAAGCCTTCTACCATTGTGCCACCCTTTAGAGATACCACTTAATCATTCTTTAACTTCTAAAAATTGTTAAATGTATTTTCTAAATTTGTTAAATGTATTTATTTTTCGTGAGAGTCTGAATTACTAATATCAAGGATTAACCGAATGAACCTGATATATTTGGGTGCCATTTTCTTTTGTAGGAAATTAATTCATAATTAGGTGGTCGCAATAGAGATTTGAACTCATTCTTTCTTAATTTTTCAAGATTCTTTTGATCACTAGGTTAATCATAAACTATTTAGTGTATTATGACATACTTGAACAAGATCAATTCTATAAACGTACAACCATAAATTCTAAAAAAAAAATGTTAGATGCACTAAAAACTAATTTGATATAATAATTTTGAAATTTAGACGAAATGAAAATAAGTTACCGAACGTATTCTTTTTTTTTCCTCAAGCAAGAATAGAAAATGAGTCAAGAAATAAGAAACAAAAAACATGAAGGCTAGCGGTTAAAATCAAATGTGAAGTCATAGGTGAAATAAGAACCATAGATAAAAACAAGAATTTATATAACCGAAACAAACGATTTTACTTACAGCCAGCTCGTCGACATCAATGGCCAAAAATACCAGGGAAGTATACTTATCAGCAAGTTCACAATATGTTGGCGTCATGGATTTACAAGGTCTACACCATGATGCACCGAAATTTGCAACCACCTGTTGAATAGAATATAATAGTTTTAAGCTAAAGCAATTATATACCTATGTATATCCTTCAAGATTCAGTTATACAAGATAAAACATCCTGAATTTGTTAAATGGCCGAACACAATGAATAAGTGAACTAGAAGACCTTGCTTGAGCAGAATTTGTTCTATATGTTGTCCATGAATTCTAAAGATGAAAACTGAAATAGAAATTTATTCATCATCCTAACATGAAAGAAGTAATACTTGGGAGAAACTTACAATCTTGCCCTCTTTGGTTGATTCCGACAGCTTCGCCTCCCACTTCTCCATCGACGTAATAAGATGTACATTTTTGCTATCAATATTCTGGACTTCAGCGTAGCTTTCTTGGCCACAATTGCAAAACTGCAAAATGTCAAGACAGAAGTTATTTGAGAAGGTTGAAATGCATTAAATCTTTTATTTGGTGCTTTGAATGATTAAGCACGGAGTTTGGGGGGGCAATGTCACCCTTTTTTTTTTTTTTTTTTTTAATGTGACTGTCCGGGCCAGCTTTCGTGCACCTCGACTAATGTCACGGGACATACCGCCTGTCCTTACAACATTTGAATGTCAAGGAAACCCGTAGGAAATTAATTTCTAGGTAGGTGGCCACCATAAATTGAACCCATCATCTTATGCACTCCAAGGCGGGGCAAAGTCACCCTGACAGAGATTTAATTTCGTTTTGGACTTTGTGTTAAGAATTTTCTGTTTAAAGTTTAAGAGTGCTACTGCTAACTATAACCCTCTTAAATCCTCATCTATCTATTATGCATTTTGTATTGCTCTTTAATAGAATGATTATCGTCATTGAATCATGTTGATCTTCTCTTTTTTCTATATTCTTTACTCGATTATTTGTTTTTGTCACATGTTTAATCATACATATAATGATCAGGAGAGGATCACATTCAACTACTTTTCAATGGGTATCAAGGATGACAGCCACCACCTGGACATTAGCACTCCAAACCTATCATCTAAAGGGTTCTAACATTAACATCATGTAAATGAGGAAAGTGGAATAAGTCAACTTTAAGCATTAACAGACATGGGAAAAGTGGAACTTCAGATAAGAATTTCAGAATAAATCTCTTGAAAGTAGATTTATTAAAAAAACCTAAGTGAAAGAGAGAGTTCAGATATGATATTCAAAGGAAGAAAATTTGATTCTCTAAAATTTAGTGGAATCGCATGATTCTGAAAAGTGAACAAGTAAGAATCCACCGAAGCAAAAGGTTTTTTTTTTCTTTTCAAACCTCCACTTAGTTCTGTCTTATGTAGACCCAAGATGAACAACAGAACAATGGTGAATAAAAACAAAATGTACAAAGGACATACCAGAAACTGCGGGCCTAGCAAACAAATTAAAGCAGAGAGTGTATAGAAATCCAATACAAGACCCTGAAAACATACAATAAAAGGAAAAGAAAAAAAAGAGAAAAGCAATAACTTCCACCAATACCTTAGTCCAGCAGTTTCCCATTGAAAATGCAAAATCTAATCTCTGTCTGAAAAATTAAGGTTGTTTCCAAACAGGACACCTGTTAAGTTGCAGGATTTGTATCAGTCAAGACTACATGTAAAAATAGATATTAATTCATCTTCCAATGGAGCCTGCACGGAAAACTTGGAAAATTCTTACACTATGTTCAACTTTTCCCTAATCTCTATTTTGAACTGCTTTTTTCCTTTTGCTATATGATAAAAACTCTTAAGATAAGATGAGAAGGCCATTACTTTTCTATTCTAAAATCCAACGAATTTCCCATTGGTATATCGAACTTACAATCGTGGTAACAGTTAACATCCCTTCAAACACAAACAAAGCATATTTTTTTCAAGTACGAGTAAAAAAAAATGAATTATGTTAAATCAAATCAAACCAATATACTAGGTCAATTCTTCCATTGTTGTTGTTATTTTATTTTATTTTATCTTATTCTTATTATTCTTATTTTCTTAAAAAAAGTTTTACAGAGTTGAGGATTTGAATATTCATCCTTTGAGGTAATCGGCTATGCTCATTCTCTTATACCTCCATTTGAAACATAGATGAGACCTTTTTTTTTTCCATAGGAATCGATAAGAGAATGAACTAAATTTCTGTTTGTCGCGATCGGATGAACATAAATACAGCTGCAATCGCGATTAACCCGAATCTTTTGATTGGAAACATGGAGGAGAAATGACATTTTTCTCTCTTGTTTGATATGTCTGATTTTGAAATTTCAATATTTTGTCAATCATAAGAAAAAATTCAACGAGAAGTAGAACTTTTGTTTTGGTTCATGGAAACAAAGATAGAGGACAAAATTATCAATACGTACAAATAATTTCATCGAAAGAGATAATGAAAAATGAAAAGTAACTTTGATCTATTTATAAAACCAAGGACCATATGGAAACTATTAGAATAAAATAGTAATGTTCTTTAGAGGAGAAAATCACATAAACACGTTCGCTAAAATTATCTTTCAAAATCGAAAATAGAGATTGCAATCTCAACGCATTAGCTCTCATTAATGAAACTAACTTTGAAAATAACTGTTTATGACCAAAACGGTCTCTCTTCGAAATCTACAGAGAAAACTGTGAAATCCTAATAGCATCATAAGAGAGGATGCCATTTCAACGAAGAACGAAGAATCAGAGAGAAGAAAAACACACAAAAACAACACAAACGGCTCGTAATCGGTCAATACAAACAACGAGCGCAAAAGAGAGGATCGCATTTCTCATCAGAAGCAAACGTAAGACGCAGACATTCAACGAAGAACCAGATCGAAGAAAAACTCAGAAAAATAACACAAACGGCTCGTAATCGACCAATACAAACAACAAGCGTAAAAGAGAGGATCACATTCCTCATCAGAAGCAAAAGTAAGATGCAGACATTCAACGAAGAAGCAGATCGAAGAAAAACGCATGAAAATAACACAAACGACTCGTTATCGATCAAAACAAAGAGCAATCTCAAAATCATGAACTTATTACCTCGGGAAAGCGTTGATTTAGCATCTCGAACAACTCGTCATTGAAGCCGATCCTGAAATTTCAGGAGAAGCAGCGCCAGTAGAAGGAGAGGACGAAGAAGAAAAGGAGAATTTGGAGAGAAAAGAAATGGCGTAATGGAGGTGGATACGCGTTGTTTGGGGGGAGAAAGAGGAATGGCAGAGCAGAGGGAAAAGTATAAGCCAAATTTTGCGGATGAACATGAATACAGTTCCATATTTCTTAGATTCTTCCTTCTTTTTTGCTACAATTTCTATTTATGGATTTAGCTATGTAAAATCAGCATTACTCCACATTATGTAATATCATATGATAAACCATTCATTACTACTTTCAAATGTAATTAAAAAAATAAATAAAATAATCCAGTATACACTAAGAAGTGACCGTTTCATTCTTTTGTGTAAATCCTATTCTATACCATGGTCAAGAATTTGATCCATAGAATCGGTATTTGATTTTCATTTATTTAATAGTATAAGAGATTTGTAATCCCATTTTATTAATCTTTAAATTATAGAAAGTGTTTAGGATAATTATTTGGTAATTGATTTTTTTGTTTTTAAAATATTTGAATATGCTAAAGTTCTATATATATATATATATATATATATATATAAAAATCATCATAGAATGGCTTAATGATCAAGAAAGATAGAGTAACTTTGGCGAACTAAGAATGAAATGTGTTTAATTCGTGGTAGCTAGTAGCTACCTACGTGTTTCCTTAACATCTAATTATTGTAAAGTTAGACACAAACAATATGTTAATGTAATATTAGTCAAGGTGCGTGCAACAATAATATCCATTATCTCAAAAAAGTAATTTTATATTTTGAGAAATAAAAAAAAATAATGTCAAAATCACAGTTAAAATCAGAATTAATATCAATAATACCTTATCATCAACGGTTATTTGTTAATTTAAAAAAAATGCATATTGATATGAGTTCTAACTAATTAAATTAAGTTTAATATTATCACCCTCGAGTTTTTAAACAAGTAAAATTCAATCACCCCCTAATTAATGTTTTAGGAACTATAACCTTCTAATTTTCTATTATATTGAAAATAAAAACTAATGAAAATCACAGACACAAGAATTTGCATGAACATGACATAATGACATTGCAAGCTTTATTCAACTTACTTGAGTTGCCGGTATGATCCTTCTTAGAACTCTAGGATTCGAAGGAAACCAGGCAGAAAGTCAAAAGCGAACCTTGAAAAAACACCATAAAGATACACATTTGGGGTGATAACAATCAAGTTGATTTTTCTAGGATGAGGATAGAAACTCAAAACAGCTTCAAAGAATTGCTATGCAGACACCCACGTCGAGAAATCTAACGAAACAAAAATAAAAAAATCATTGTCCTTTCTCGAGTTTTTCGATCTCTTCTTGGTTCTTTCTCTCTGCCTCTTGTCGTTCTCTCTCTTCGTCCTCATTTTCCTCAATTTGGTCAAGATCATCAAATTCCTTGGTTGCTGCCATAGCTTTTACGACAGGGTCCCTTAGTTCAGATATTAGTCCACCACCTACTTTGTACTCTTCTTCGTTTCCGATCAGGAACAACCGCTGGTCGGGTCCAGATGCCATGGGAATGTCAATTGCCAGTAGCTTGATATCATACTGTAAATAAAGAACCATATCTAGATTAGAAAATTAAAATAATGGCTCTTATTTACAACATCAAATTGAATTTATTTGGCAGCAACAGCTATAATTTATTATGCCTCTTCTAGTCCACTACAGCTCACATTGTAGAATTACAGATTTGGCATATTTACTTAGTTTTGACAGGATTTCTTGAAGATTAGCAGTAGTCCACCATATATGACTAAAAAATGAAAATACAATGTTAATAGGGTTCTTCAGAATCCTTGACAGATCAAAGTAACAACAATCCTTGAATGTTTACAGTGATCCATACAGAACTTGTGATGATTCACAACTTCCCAATTTGATCAATTGTGGGCGGTGTAAAACAGGAGTGGGGGTAATCCCTCTTCTTGATTTGTCTAAGATTAAATATTATGTAAAACTTTGGTTTAAAGTTCTCTGATCTGTTCCTGAAATTTTCAAAATTTAAAGACTACATATATGTAGAAAGTTATATTAGTAAAACTTTGCCCACCATAAACAATTGTAACTCCACTCCACCTATGGTCCATCACCACCAGTAATCGTACAACAACCCTCCATAGATCATCACGTTTGTATGATATTGTCTACTTTCGGCATAACCTTCCTGATTTTGCTTTTGGTTTTACTCAAAAGGGCATCATACTAATGAAGATGGTTGTCATCGCTTAAACCTATCATGATCTTTCTCTTATCTAATCAATGTGAGACAACTTTGTTTCCCAATAAACACCACTCTCAAAGTGTATAATCACTCATCAACGATTCTGACCTTGCTGCCATCTTCCAATTGCATTTCAACCCACCTCATCAAACTCAAGTTCACTCTCCTCAGGCGCGAATTAGTAGTGCCTGATTTTTCTAGCCCAGGCCAAAATCAGTTTCAGCTAGGATAGATTTTACAAAGTGGTTCACAACCACTCCATCCTTTGTCTGATTTTGATCCGATTTCTGATGGTCAGGCTCTACTGACTGAACTTTGACGACCAGCCTTGACCAACAAATTCTTGAGCCTCAAGAACAGTTTGCACAGATCCTATAGCTTTTACCTGGCCCGACCTGCTTCACGCAACATAGGCCTACAAACTACGAATGTCACCAGATTTCAGCCATCTACCTCATGTGAGCCATCTTATGTTATTCTTCAAGGTGATATCATTCTCCATAAATAGTCACGTCTTACTCTGTCAATTATTGATGCCAATTCCTCTCAAAACTCTTCTGTTTCGCCTTCAAAATATTTATTCATTCAAGCTTCAAGGTTCTTTTCATCCATGAAAGAATGATAATAGGAGCCCATCGTATATTTATATAGACTATGATAATACTAGGTTATCATATATTTGTTATTAAAACAATGATAATGCAAGGTTGATCGCATTTTGAGAAGGCTATCTTTTGCACAATTTTAAAATTTTCATAATTCTCTCACACATCATTTAAGCGTGTGACCAATAAACTCCTTCACACCATATTTCAACACTCAAACCTACTTCTATCAACTAACTTTACGTATCTATTTCATGTGCCTATCGAATATCTATAGGGAAATCTATCAATTAATCCATCAACAAACAAATACATTCTTGTAATGTGCTTTCTTATTTACCAGTTTGATGCATAATGAATAAACCGGCATTCCATACAAGTTAAATAATTAACTAACGGAGCTAGCTCGCAGGTGAGAAAATAATTGAGAGGAGCAAAAATAGATATTACTCCGCATGAAAAAAACTTGTGAAATATATGATGGTTTTTATTTATTTGAACGAGCAAAGAAACTTTTCATTGAACAGACAAAAAGAGACTACGGATTCAAACTCCAAAACGATCGAGAGAAAATAAACATAAACAAAAGGAAAAAATACAACAAAGAAATTAGAAAGGAAAAATAAAAGAATGCAAGTTAAAACAGATATCCTGTGATGAAAAACCAGCGGAAGAATTATAGAGCTTCACGTCAAAAAATGATACAGATGACTCTACAAAATTAAAAAAATATAACAGTTTCATGATATTGGAAACATATAAAGAAGTAAGCAGTAGCAAGCATAAAAACAAACCTGGCCCTTCTTCTTTTTGACTTCAACACTGACAAGACCCTTCCTTTCAGAACCTCTAATTGGAAAAATAAGAAAGCAACGCTTGCTCCTAAGATTTGGTTTGAAGTTCTTCAGAGTTAACCCGCCTCCCGACATCACATAAGCTCTCAAGTCTGATCCTGAAAGAGGGGCACCCATAACCTCAAGAATTCCTGCTGACGTATTGAGCTTTCTCATTGCCATTCTATAAACTCTATCAGGATTGATTGTGAATCTAGCGCGCATATAGAGACCCTTGAATGACAAAAGGGTAGATAACATTCAACAAGAGTAATTTGAACAGTAAGCTATAATTCTTCATAAAGAAAACAAAAATAGCAGTAAAATCCAATTTTCACAAATTGGATCGAGGAGTAAAGGTTATGATAAACAATAAAGGTAGGTCTCTACAAAAAGAACAAATGGGTTCAGTATTTATATTGAAACAAAGATTTGAGTGTATAAGCAGAAATATCACAATCAAATTCCTTGGCTGCTAAAGCTTAGAGCTTAAAATTAAAAGTCACAGAAATCAAAGATAATGCAATTAACTCATTTTTTACAAGGATGACAACCCAAGACCTCTACTTTGGTATGATATTGTCCGCTTTGGGCATACATTCTCATGACTTTGTTTTTGGTTTCACCTAAAAGGCCTCAAGTCAATGGAGATGGTTATCATCACTTATAGACTCATGATCTTCCTCTCATCTAACTAATGTAGGATACTTTTTTTGCGTCCCCGACATTTTTTAGATAGTATGTACCCATTGACCAAGGCTAGTAGTACATTTTCTTTCTTTCTTCCTTAACTATTAGAAAATAGTTCAAAATCCAAAATAACCTTCTAAAGTGCGGAAATGGGAGACAGAATAAGAATGCTAAAGGCTTTGAAACTTCCCTTCCAAAATCTTATGGTTAGCTCTTGAATAAGCAAGAATAATTTCTACACTAATCATTTGTGATCTTAATCTGATTTCTTCAGAATACATGGGAAAACTAATCAACAGGGTTTCACAGATATTGGTAAGTAAACAACAACATGCTTAACTCAACTATCAGCAAGAGAACAAAAGAACAAATCAATCATTTTTCTTAGAAAAAACAAAAAAAGGGTAACACAGGGCAAAAAGATGATAGAGAAAACTCACAGCAAAAGCAACGATAGCCGAAGATAAAGCGAGAAATCCATACTTAGCCATGCCTTCAGAGAGCCCAACAAAGGTGTTGGCAATACCAAACATGATCCTCCACAGCAATGCACAGACAAGAGCAGCTCCAAACCCCAACAGAACAAGATAATTTCTCTTGAAGAAAGCCTCAATTTGCAACCCTATGGCTCCCCGATACCGCAAAAACGCCGAGCTAACCGCGGCAGCAGGCTTATCAAGGACCCTCTTAGCGAAATCTCCATTGATTCGATTCCCAAAACCCGGAGGAGGAGTCTTGACAGAGAAGAATCTAAACCTAGAAGCAGCATTGAAATTGGCGGCTGAAGAAGAATTTGGGGACAAACCAGGATTTGGGGAAATGGGTTTTGAAGGGAATTTGGAGGAGAAGTTTCTGGCGATTGGATCTCGGAGAAGAGGGCGGCCATTGGAGGAGCTGATCGGAGGATGATGATTGAAATGGAGTCTGAGCCTGAGGGCGTGAACGCCGTCGAGAACCCTTGGAGAGGGTTTTGAGATTCTGGAAAGCATTAAGAAAAATTAGGAGAAATTCTCAGAATTCCGGTTGCTGAAGAAAGCTGTAGAGTAATGGTTTGAGTACGGTTCAAGCAAATCTGGGCACTGAAGAAATGAATCACCCAACCGGACCGGTTACGCCTGCCGTTTGCAGACCAACCGGAGATCAAAAATATAAATACTACTTTTTTTTTTTTTTTTTTTAACAAAATGTAAACTGTTTCTAAAAAATAGTAATAATAAATAAATAAATACTTTTTTTAAAAAATAATAAATAAATAAATAAACTTAGTTATTAAATATACCAGGTAGTTACAAGTATGTTTTTGTTAGCATCCTTCTTCAATAAGTTTTTTTTTTTTTCATTTAAAATTGCTATTATTTATTTTATTTAATTTAAAATCTATTTTTTATTTGAAATTACAATAATTAAGAGCGAAACAATTCAAACTCGTAACCTAATCATTAGGTGTAGACTAATGTAGTTGAACTATAGCTTATATTGACATTTAAAACATAATTAAATGCAGTAATTAAATTTAGTTTTGATTATTTAAAAAATAAGATCACGCTACTATATATATTATATATATAAAATATAAAATAGTATAGTGAAATTTATATGATATATTTTTTTTTTAAAAAAATTATTCATACATTCAATCAATTTTTATTAGATTTAATCAATTTGCTAATAGATTTAATCAATCTTTTATCAATAGATTTAATCAATTTGCTTATACATTCAATCAATTTACAAATAATTTTTAATCACTAATAAATTCAATCAATTGATTGATAGATTCAATCAATTCATTTAAAATATAGATAAAAAATTTATAAGATGAAATTTTTTAAAGATAATATATTTATAATATGTGACTTAAAAAGTATTATTCATAATTGGGTCGGGTAAAAAAAAATATATCTTCATAAAAAAAAATATATATCCAGAAGTTTAATGACAATCTATAATTCAACTTACCATAAAAAAAAAAAAGAAAAAGAACGATAATTGAACTAAAATATATTCTGAAGAAAATAGAGAAATAAAGAAAGAAAAGCTTGACTGGGCGTATCTGCGGTGAGTCCGAGAGGACGGGAGGGCCGAAGCGAGCAGACAAAGGATTGATCGTCGTCGTGTTCTTCGACAAATTCAGGTATTCTTCGATGTTTCTCAATTCACGATTATAATTTTCAAATCTCTACAATTCGATCATCTGCAATTCTCGCAACTCATCCATTTATTTTTTAATTTAAAAAAAAATTACAATCCATTGTTTTTCTTTTCTTGCCGTTCTAGTGATACTTTTTTTTTCGTCCAATTTTCCCCCAATTATGTGCCCTGTTTCAACGTAGCTGTGACAATTGTTGTTACCATAATCAAGAAAGAGGAAGTTGGTGAATGTAAATAACTCAACGGTTGCCAACATGAAAAGTTGCTCAGCGGCATTAGTGTACACTCAATGACCAAGAGCTCACGGGTTAAAATCCCCCTACTCCCAATTGTTGTAATCTCAAAAAAAAAAAAAACAAAAAAAAAAAAATCAACGGGTTAGGAACATAAAACGGACGAGAATATAAATAATTTAACTACATAATTACATGTAATGCTGTAACATTATGTTGTTGTAGCCATATTATGTTATGGGCCGATGAATTCGAGGGTGGGAACTGGGAAGTTCAGGCTTTGAAGGGGTGGACGAGAATGTAAACTAGTTTCGCGTGCGTCCCTAAGGGGTGGTGCGGGGGTCGATGACTTGAGCTTTGAATGTGTGCTCCCTTCAAAATCCCAGGTTCGAGACTTATTTGTGATGTTAATTTGTAGCCACCTCTCGTGCCTCCATTCTTTATGGTGCCTGGCCTAGGGATGGGCGTGGTTACCCTGGGTTTAGTAGAGCGAAGTTCCAATTTGCAAGGTTTAATTTCCATTGACCATTGACGCTTCATATCCATTTGCAGGGTTTAATTTCCATTGGTTCAAGATTTCTTCTTCTTTTTCCTCCTTATCTGTTTTTTTTTTTGTCATCAAGTTTAATAATTTTCACCCCTAATGTTTGAAATTGGTTACTCATTTTATTCCATATTTGCATATAAATGAACTAATGTAAATAAATGCAAGCAGTGAAGGACTATATCTCTCTTTCTGCTTGAGCTCGGCTGTTAAGACGTTTCAAGGAGTATTTAAACCAGAAATGCGGAGTTCTCAGGAATCCTCAGAAGTTGGAGCTTCCAGATCTATTGGTCAAAATGAACAAAATGGAAAGGGGGAGCTAGAACTTCATTCAGTGTTCTGGAATCAAGACTATAGTTGCTTTGCTGCTGGTACAAGCTGCGGGTTTCGTATTTACAACTGTGACCCTTTCAAGGAAACATTTAGACGTGAATTGGGCATTGGTGGATTTAAAATTGTCGAGATGTTGTTTCGGTGCAACATTTTGGCACTTGTGGGCAGTGGAAGCAATTCTCAGTACCCACCAAACAAAGTTTTGATATGGGATGATTATAAAAGTCAATGCATTGGTGAATTCTCATTTAGGTCTGAGATTCGAGCTGTAAAACTGAAACGTGATCACTTTATTGTTGTCCTCGAGCATAAAATATATGTTTACACGCTGATGGATGTCAAGCTTCTTCATCAGATTGAGACAGTAGCAAATCCGAGGGGCCTGTGTTGCCTTTCTCACCATGTAAATACCTTTGTGCTGGCATGTCCGGGTGTCCAACGTGGACAGGTCCATGTCGAGCACTTTGGGCTAAACATGAAAAAGTCATTCAATCCGCATGATTCTCATATCTCATGCATGACCTTGACAATGGATGGCCTACTTCTTGCAACTGCTAGCACCAAGGGTACTTTGATAAGAATTTTCAATACATTGGATGGAACGCTCTTGCAAGAGGTATTTCACTGCTTGACCCTAAATTTAAGTGTCCTGATCTGACTAGTGGCTATGGCTCCAAGTGAAATTACACACATGTTGGATGTGATTCTTTTAATTGAAAAAGAACACACACATTGGTTTTAGGTGATGGCTCTTGTGCGCCTCAATGCGTGGCACAATTTCATCACCTTTGATTATCTGACACCAGAAATTTGTAGAACATTTAGTTTAAAATAGGTGAACACCAACCATGACTTCAAATTGAGCTCACAATTAGCCATCTTGGGTCACTAGACCAACACAGTTCTTTTTATTGGTTATGATCAAGGAAGAAGTCATAATATATGCAATCACATGATTATTGATCCTTTACACGATAAAAATAGTGTTAAGAGTCTAACTTTTGTACTTTGTACAATGATTTTACTTTCTATTATGAAACATACTCTTTTTCAATATATATAAAACAAAAAATCCAATGACCAAGAATACCGTTCTTGTATTCTGTGCACATTGCAATATAGTGTAATATTCATGAGCGTTATGATTGAGGAATGAGTTCATTTGCCCTTGTAGTGTTTACATTTTTCATCTTCTTTTTTCTTTTAAACTCATGAAAGGTTATAGTGCCTCTTTTCGTGCATCTCATTGTATGTTCTTCGTTATAGGTCCGAAGAGGAATGGATAGAGCAGAAATTTTCAGTCTTTCGCTCTCTCCAAATGTCCAATGGTTGGCAGTAGCAAGTGATAAAGGCACTGTTCATGTTTTCAGCCTTAGAGTTAGAGTGGTTGGCGCAGATTCGTCTTCTGATACAAATGTTATTCAGGGGCCAACGCTGTTCCAGCAAAATTCGTCTAATTCCCTTGATCCTATTCTTCCTTTGAACACTGGTTCAAACCCTAGTTCATCATTATCATTCATGAGAGGTAAGGTAGTTTATTTATCAGTTGTATTTGGAGCTTTGAATGGTTATGATTAAACTCCTAAATGCTCTAAATCTTAACACTATAGTTAAGATTAGTTTCTTTATAATATATATGGGTATCTCATATTTTAAATAGAACAATAAGTTTGGGAAATGAAATACACAATTCTAACAGCAAGTTATGCTCCCTACTTAAATTAAAGTATACGTGGTAATCGTTAAGTATACGTAGTAATCATCTTAACGAGGGGAAAACAACGAAACAAGAGCGACATTTAAAAAAAGAAAAAAAAATTATTCCTTAAGCCTCATTTTACTTTAGCGGGGTTCTTATTTGTAGGCTTAGATTTTTTGAATGCTTGTCTATTCTTTCAATTTTTTCTCGATAAAAATTGGGCACTTCATCGAAAAAATTGAAAGATTCTCTTTCCTGTTTTGGTTTTGTGAGAGGGGCCAACGTTTCTTTCACATTAATGTTTGAAGTAGGTTTTCTGAACTCATGAAGTTTTTTACTGATCTTTCCCCACTCATTTTCAGGGGTGTTACCAAGATACTTCAGTTCAGAATGGTCATTTGCTCAGTTTCATTTGCCAGAGGTGACACAGTTTATTGCAGCATTTGGATCTCAAAACACTATCATTATTGTTGGCATGGATGGGAGGTAAGCAATTGCAATGAAATTATGTTTCACTGTTTACCTTTCTTGCTGCTGTTCTTGTTCATACTAATGCACAAACAGGCTTGAAACTTTGTTTCCTAGATGCCATTTAACAGCTACTTGATGGCTAGGTGCATAATGATTTAAATGTGATACCTCTTTTGTTCAAGCATAATTTATGTACAGAGTATAATTTTATGAAGTATATTTAGTACAATAAATGTGGGGTAGCCGGATCTAAACCTTCGAGGATTTCAATTTTTCTTTTTTCCATACGATACTTTTGCTAGTTCTTAATCTCTGGACTTTACATTAAAAAGAAAAGCTTATGGTCAAGGAGGCATTAAGAAACCAAAAAGGTTATGAATTTGAAACATGGTGACCATCTAGCTGAGAGTTAATTTCCTACTAGTTTTTTTGACATCCAAATATTAGAGGGTTTAGACAGGTTGTTCCATGAAATAGTTGAAGTATGCGTAAGGTTTGCTCGGACACTCACGAATGTAAAATATATGTCATTGGTTAAATCATATCAAATATAGTCTTGGCCATCGACTATTCTTAAAAAAATTAAATATATCATAAACTTGATGACACATTTACATGCTAGAAGCCACCTGTAACTTTATAGAGTAAATTTAAGTTGGAATAGAAAACAACAAAATACCTAGGAAATTCTAGTTTTGATGTTCAAAAACATTGACGGTTTATGTAATATTTGGCTAACGATTGAACAAAGTACACGGGCATTACTTAAATACTTATTATTATTATTATTGTTTTTTTTTTTTTTTTTTTGTGATTTCAGTTTCTTCAAGTGTGGTTTTGATCCAGTGCGAGGAGGGGAAATGTTGCAGCAGGAATGCGTCCGTTTCTTGAAGATGGAAATAGGAGCTGATCGAATTGATGTATAGGCAATATGCCCTATCAATTATTTTCCCTTGTAAATAAAAGCCTGGAATATCATGTCAATATTAATAATCATTTCATTTGGAGGTGCTGTGTTTTCTATCTTCACTGCTTTGCATATCATGAAATGAATATGCTCATTGTTCTATGCAGAACACTTTCATTCAGTGTTTATAATTTTCAATTTCTTTTTGCTCTTTCATTTTGTATTTTGTAGCAAAAATATTGTGCCTCTGAGGCCATCCTACTCTAGGAAGATCTAAACAGGAACATTGAAATTAGTTCCAAAATATAGTGAATAACTTAATCGAATCTTGAATTTGCTGTATGATTTTTATTTTTAATTGTTTTGTATAGTTTTCCCCAAGTCTATAGATATTTTCAATTTTTTTTTGGAATATTTGGAAATAACAGTAGTGTGGGTGGAGAATTCGAACGTTATTGATTATTGTCATTATTTTTATTTGTATAAACTATGAACAAATAAATGAAGCTGTATTATTTCTACCATTTCAATAAAAAAAAAAAATAGTTTAATTATTTGTCCATTTATGTGGTTTGGAGCCACATAAATATTTAAAACCACATAATATTTACTTGTTCACTCATAAATTTGCAGGGAAAGTGATGAAAGTTGATAGTATATGTTTTGTGCTAGTTGAATAATATTCATGTCAATACTAAAATAAAGAGCGTCACAAGTTCGATCCTGAAAATTATTATGATATGTACTTAAGTTACATAATCTTTTAGAGTTGCATCAAATAGATTCTAGAATTAAAAGCAATGTATTTTACTGAAATTTATGAACTTACATCATGAACATAAGTCAACTATCTAAGTCAAATTTGAATCTCTCACCCCCCATATACAAGAAAAACAGTTAGCTTCCTATTAGGCATTTTAATTTTATTTTTTAATTCAACAAAGAGGTAAGAAACTTAAATCATTTATTCAACACTTCTTACAGCTAAACATGTTCTAGTAAATTTGTAAACAGACAAGACCTGTTTACCATTGAAAGGCCAAGAAAAAGAGAACACATAAATATCAAAGAACACAATGTCTAATTTGTGGTAATGGTAGCAAAATACACAATCAGTTTCTTCTATTTTTTAAAGCATTATTTTTTTAGACAGCTACAGCCCACTCATGAACCTGTGCATGTATGTATAGTTCTGAACTAACAAACTTCCAACTTATTTTCGGCAAAAAATGGAATGAAAGCTTGAGTTTCAGAACAATACAGCTACTATTTCTTCATCACATCCATGTCGAATCCCCGGACCCCGACTAAGTTAAAGCTTCGATTTCACAGTCTTTTCATCAAAAACCAACACCACTTTTCCAACAACTTCTCTGTTCTTTATGGCAGAGAAGGCAAGGTTGGCCTGTGGAAAAACAATATGTTAGTTCAGATACTCTGCATTTTACACGATAACACGTGGAAATAATCCGACATTGAACACGAAAGACAACACATTAGATTCTTCTTGTAAATAATCCAGCACTAAACATGAAAGACAGCACATTAGACTCTAATTAATTACATGGTTCGATTTTCAAATGAGGCAAATCTATTTACGCTGATATGCAAGTAACTGGAAGACCTTGATAATAAGTATGAAAAATTCTATTTTTGTGTTCAACAAAGGGTGAGAAGATTTCAACCTCTAACCTTAATTAAAACAAAAATTTATGTCTTGGCTATTTGACCTGTGTTCATGTTCGTGCTGGCGCAAGCCCATTTTATTCACTAGTAAATCATGAACAGAGCAATCAATCAGTCAAATAAGAGCAACAAGAAAACTACTATAGCTCAACAAAGACCCTCCTACATAGTTTCTCAGTTGTTAAATTCCCTCCTGCTTCACTAACATTCACGGTGAAGCTACCAACATTCTTTATTCAGTTGTCTCAACTCTTTTGGCATTTTCAGCTATTGAAGTAAGATCAAGAGTTACTCACCTCTGGTGGGCTATAAACATGAGAAATGTGAACCCGGATAAATCCGCTCGATAACCAGGATAATAGCTGATTCATAGATTCTTCAAGAACTTGGGGTCTATGTATGCCGTAGCTGCCCCAGTAAAGTCCATGAACCGTCCAGTTCTGTTCATATTGGATAAAAAGATTGAACTTACGAAAGCAAAAACTGCCAATAAAAAAACATATTATTGGGAATAACTAGAGGGGTTACTACCTTAACAAGAGCAATATTTGTGGGAATAACAGGGATCTCCCCACTGGCGAACCCAATCACAAGAATGTGTGCACTCCAATTTAAAAGTTTCATTGAATCTTTTGTCAGCTTTCCTCCAACTGGATCATACAAGACATCGACTCCTTTAAGTTTTCTTTCCTTGAGGAAGGCCCTCACATTTTCAATGACATTTTGATGATTTAAATCTACTACATGGTCAACGCCCAAGGACTTGAGATAATCCACCTTTTTAGCTCCCCTGAAAGACAATGCAGTAGATAAATTTCATGATATGCATTTAAACATCAAGTGCAATAAACATTAAACCGTGTTAAATCTTGCAGAGTTGATGGCTGATTTATGAAATGCTAGATTACCTAGCAACAGCAATAATAACTGCACCACAGACCTTCCCAATTTGAACAGCAGCTAATCCAACACCCCCAGCTGCTCCGAGAACCAACAATACCTAAAAAATTCCATTTAAGAATCTTGAAGTATTGCGTCACGCTGTCACCAAAGTTTAAGATGATACGGATACCCTATTTACAAGTCTAGATAATTGAAAATTCTGCTAATCAAATAGTCAAGAGAAAGGAAGTAAATAGTATATTGAATCCATGGCAGTAAGAAACGGAATGATGCTGGCATGCGGCTATTGACTGTGAGCCGAAAGAGAAAGTTGTATGACTAATACTGAAGTTCACTTCTCTTTTAGTTTTCTATGCTCATACTTTCAGAGTCATGTCTGTTACACTTGGCAGGTGTTTTATTTTCTAAAGTTAACACTATCAATCTCTACTTTTGCACAAATATTCTTCCGCTCCTCGTTTTTTGCAATCTATCAAAATACTCATATCTATTCATATCCATACAATTTGAGAATACAAGCAACAGTGAATCCGCAAGAGATTGCACGAAGGTCTCTTATAGTACCACTATAATTTGGGGAAAAAATGATAATGACTTTGGTGCAGTACCAGGATTTTCTAATGAAAGTTGAAACAAAATACTTTCTGCTTTAATCTAAAAATTAAGTTTTGTAAAGATGTCTGCAAAAACTACTAATCCTCCAAATATTTGCTCTAGATGCAGAAAAATGGTGCAAAGAAATTTGTTGAAGTGCTAGGACTTCTGTCTTGCAACAAGAATTTGAGGATTCCATTAAGAACAGATTGCTTTCTCCAAATTCTTATTTGATTCTTCTTTTTTATGTTAAGATTGCTATCCTAAATCTAATGTACACACTACACATGCAGTTTTTATCGGGTTCTTCTCGTGCTTAGAGATGAATCCATGTACGAAGTCAACAAAATCACACATTTCAACAAGAGAAAAGAAAAGTACCTGTCCAGGAGCCAAATTGGCCCTGTGTACAAGAGCAACATGCGAGGTCCCGAAAGCAACCGGAAGTGCACCGGCGGCCACCATGTCGCATCCATCTGGAACTCGGATTCTTCAGTTTGTTTAGGGAAAGAGGTTAAACGCCTCAGCAAATTCACCGGAGTTGTGATAAACGAAAGAAAAAGGTGAAGAGAAAAAAAAACCTACAGTTGCGACTCGTCGGCAACGATGAATTGAGCAAAAGAACCGTCACCAGCAAAGGAGCAAACGCGATCACCGATCCTGAACTTGGAAACCTTGGAGCCAACATCAACGACGATTCCAGAGTAATCGGAACCAGGGATGAAGGGAAGGGGAAGCTTCTCTTGATACTTCCCAAGAATCTGAAGATAATTGGCGTAATTCAAACTTGTAGCTCTGATCTGAACTCTGACTGACGTCGGAGAATTCAACGGCGGAATCGGATGATTTTTACTGAGTACCACCGGAGAATTCTCATCAGTGGGCGGCGATGTTGTTGGATCTCCGAGCTTCCGGCAAACCAGCGCTTCCATTTCGTCTTCCTCTTGGTTCGCACAATTTCGGTTTGACGTAAAACCCTAGGCTAGATTCTAAATCTTATTGTTTTCAGTGAGATAATGGCGCCATAGGAAGATAACCCTTATTGCCGATTTCAAAATTCATGTTTGTTTCCATCCTATATGTACTAACAAACTTTTCTATGATAATATACATTTTTTTTTTCTTTTTTTTGTGAATTTATGAGTTGAATCTTAAATAGGATAAAATGAAAGTCCAGACCTTAATTCGAAAATCTAAGATTGAATTGAGTTGCACTTGTATATAGGAGGTGAGTTGGCGAATTGAACAACCTAACAAATTAGTTGGCAAATTACAATTACTACCTCATTTAAATATAAATTTTGGTAAAGAAATGAGTGATTTTAAAATAATAAAGTTAGAGGAAAAGGATCATAAATACTAATTATAGAGATTAAATTTGAGATCGTGAAAATGGATAAAATGGATTAATAGCAAACTAGATAACAATGATACCAACAATCGAGCCAATAGAAATGAGATTCGATGGTAGTTAAGAAGATAACGTTTTATACGGCACGTCTATCAATGATTTCGAGCGGGTCGGGTTTGTGTCATTGGCATTTGGCGCCATGTACGGGCACGTGCTCTCCCCTGCTCTGTTCTTCAAGCATTCCAGTGCAGCCATCAATGGCGGTTCGAGGATTCAAAGGAACTATGGCGATACGCCCAATACTTCCTCAATCGCTCGCGTTTCTACTTCTATTTCTGCTGCTGCTTCTTCTTCTTCTTCTTCCTCTATCGGTGGCTCCGGTGCTGAATATTCCGGTAATTTACTCGGCTTCTTCCCTTCTTATGGCCTTCCATGTCTGAAAATGCACTTGTGAAATCGATCTTATTCCTCGTTTTATCCTTTTTGCATTCTTAGTGAATCGCCATTTTTGCATAGCTCTGTAGGATTTTAGGGTTTACTACTGGAGAGAAATCGAACTTTCACGATGTTTTCTTTCGTTGGCTGGATGATAGAGTTGGATTTTGGATTTTGGATTTTGGATTTTGCTACTGATGCTTACACAAATGTTCTATGGCTGATTTCTTCCAATCTACAGAGCAAGTGCATGATGCAAAACCTAAACAGAGAAGGAAAATAGCTGGTATAGATCAAGAAGAACTGTTTGAGCCAACGACTTTGGCTGATCCTGATAGTTGCTTCTGTAATTTCAACGATTTGGAAGTACATTACAAGGTTTATGATCCGGAATCACAAGGGGACACCTTATATCAGACTCGAACTCCAACCCTAACTCCAGATCCAAGTCCAACTCTGCCCGTAACTTTGACTCCTCATCGAACTAGCAAGATTGGTCTTCCTATGATTCTCTTACATGGATTTGGAGCTTCTGTTTTCTCATGGAATTGGGTTATGAAGCCTTTAGCTGATATTACTGGTTCCAAAGTTCTGGCATTTGATCGACCGGCTTTTGGATTGACGTCGAGAGTGGATTATTTGGGGCATTCTTCTGCTGATACGAAGGACACTAAACCTCTAAATCCATACAGCATGGCGTTTTCGGTTCTTGCTACTCTGTATTTCATCGGTTTCTTAGGAGCTGAGAAGGCAATCTTGATTGGGTATGCATATTTCTGCATAGTTCTGATGGCACTCATGCATATGGTTTGTGGATTCTATCATATACTTTATCCTAATTCCTAATCCATTTGAAGCTTTGTGAATCATTTCATAGCTAGCAACTAAGAATCATGGACACTAAAGGCAATCTGCCTCCTATAGGAGCCAGAATACTAGTTAGTACAATAGATATGTATTATAGTCTAGTTATACAAAGTCAATTTGAGTCAAACATTTGTTAAGGGCATGTTCACGCTCGTTAAGTATACTAAACGATGACATAAGACAAAAATAATAAAATTTTCACCTTGGTTCATATTGTCATGGGCATCACTTGTGAAATTGGCCTATCTTGTGTTATCCACTTAAAACTGAAGTGTCATTTTAAGTAAACCAGAGTAGTAGTGGAGAGCTATTAAAGGTTATCTTTGATATCGGTCCCTGAATTTCTTGATAAAACTAATCTTGTACTATAGATTTGAATATTCATGAATCATCAACTACGTTTTATATTTCTGATCTGAGTGCTGAGAATTTTATAAGCTAAAAGCCTAAAAGGGAATATGTTATATCTTATCATCCTAGGCATTCAGCTGGTTCGATGGTAGCAGTAAATTCATACTTCCAAGCTCCGCATAATGTTGCTGCTTTAATTCTAGTTGCCCCAGCAATTCTTGCTCCTATAGGAGTTAGATTGCCCCGAGACAACTCGGTCCAAGAGAACGTCTCCGATTCGAAGGCTGTAGGGAATCCAGTAATTCAGCTGTTCAAGATTGTGTTTGAGGTGGCCAAGTTCATTGTGCAGTCGACGATGCAAATGATAAAAGGAATACTCGAAGTTGTCGACTCCTTGTATTTAAAACTTCTGTTAGCTTTTCTCCGCTCATCCTTGATTCGAGCATTGGTAAAATATTTCATTTTGTGATTTGCTAAAGGTTATTCAAGTCCAGTTCCTTTTCTTTATTAGAGACTGAGCAAATTAGTCATATAAACATTCTGATGTTTAGGTACGGATGATTATAGATAAAGCTGGCATTGTTGCTATTAAGAATGCTTGGTACAATTCCGCTCAAGTAAATGAGCACGTTCTTCATGGCTATACAAAGGTAATTAATTTGAGAAGGCCATCTCATGGAAAAATTGTAGCCATTTTGAGATGGCTCTCTTCATTTTTTATTGTTATTATTATTATTTTCATTTCTCTGGTGAAAACCCAGTTTCTTATTTAAAAAACGGTTTAAGTGCAGCCATTGAGGACAAAAAACTGGGATAAGGCACTTGTGGAATTTGTTGCAGCAATGCTTACAGATAGGGCTTCCCCACCACTTTCACAAAGACTACATGAAATTTCCTGTCCTGGTAAAGTTGAAACTGCCTTAGTGTGAACTCTTTATTCTCCCAACAGTGTGCTGCCTGAACTTGTTTTACATCTATTCAAAGAGAAGTGTATTAAATTATGGGCATCTATGCTATAAATTATATCAACCATCCCAAGGGGTGACACTGTTGGTTGAAGACTTAGGTTTTGAAGGTGTGCTCCCCTTAAGGTCCCAGGTTCGAAACTCATTTGTGACATTAATTTGTAGACACCTCTTGTGTCTCTATTTCTTCGATGTTTCCCGGTGCCTGGTCTAGGGACAGGCGTGGTTACCCTTGTTTCAAAAAAAAATATATGGGCAAGACCACTTTTATAAACAAAATATAGTAAAAAAAAAAAAAAATTGGGCCCCCTTTCCCTCCGCCCCTGCTCGAAGGATATTAAATCTTAGGTAAGTAATTACCATGAGTTGTTTAACTTTAATTCTGCTGTCTAGAAGAAGGTGCCTTGTTTAATCTAACAAGAAAACTGCTTGATCTAACATCATATTGGCATTAAAGACCTATTAGCTGTTTGATAATCCTAACCACCATGAGTTGGTTTATTGGTCAAGCTATAGTAACCACCATATCTATGATTTAATATGTAACAATCGAAGTAGTAAAATAAGGAAGTTGTTCTCTAAGAATACTCGAGGAATGTGTAAGTTGGTTCGGATACTTAACCATATTAAAAACTCTTAATAGCAGGAAGTGATGACTAATTGATGAGAGATGCTAACACACCTCCATGCAAATCTGTAAGAAACAATTTTTTTTTTGGAGAAACAATCTTTGAGGCCACACTAAAAAGTAATTTCAGTGGCTAATTAACCAACACTGTTTCTGTCAAGAACCATATTCAAAAGTAACTAGAATATTTTTCTGTTCCTTTTCCCAATCAGTTCTACAGTTGAAACTTGTTGCATTCATGAGCTGAACATAGTTTATACATAATTATGAGTTCTTTTTTTTTTTTTTTTTTTGATTCAACATAATTATGAGTTCTAGTCCTTATATTTTAACATAAACTCTTCCTTAACTAAGGAAACATCTTATACTAATGAAGCTGCTTCTTTGCTAATCAATGTCAGTACTTATTATCACGGGTGATAGCGACCGACTTGTGCCTGCTTGGAATGCTGTGAAACTTTCTCAAGCCATACCAGGATCTCACTTGGAGGTGATCAAGCATTGTGGCCACCTGCCTCAGGAAGAAAAAGTAGATGAATTTGTATCAATTGTTCAGAAGTTCTTGTACAGAACTTTTGCCGATTCACATAAACCGTAATTTAAATCTGTTACGCAGGCCTCAATATCGTTCGATTCGCATACAACTTGGGAGTTTTGAGTTTGATGTGTCACATTTAATCTGTTGATTTGGAGGGTCTTGTCCTTACTATTGTGAGGAAATGTGTAGATCACAGCTACTCATTACTGTTCCTTCATTGTAATTTACAGGTGTGCTATGAGGTATGAAGAAAGGCCTCTAAAATGGTTGTAACTGTTGACCTATGCCAAGTTGAGCATAGCATTACTGATTCGGGCATATGTTATCGACTAGAAAGTTAAATGTTTGAATGCTCTAGATCTCGGGCTGTTGAACTCGAATTCCATCTCTATCTCTTTCATATTATTATTCCAGCTTGGAAGTTGTTGCATCTATGTATGCAGTTTTTTAGAGTAAGATGATAAATTTTTTTTAAAGTAAAAAAAAAAAGAAAAAGTCTAAGGATCTTTTAAAAAAAAAACAAAAAAACAAAATAAATCTCAAAATTATAACTAAATTTGGATTTTTGAAAGCAGGACTAAAATGAAATAAATTTCACCAATCATAAACTCAAATTGAACATTTGGGAGTGTAAAAATCAAAATGAAATAAATGTAAGAAGGTTAGAGATTAAAATAGTATTTTATCAGAAATTCTTATTTAGCTTTCATTTTAGAATATAATTATCAAAATTGGAGAAAATAGATTAATGAACCCTACATAGAGAACAATATTGCTTTTAAATAATATGAGAGCTTAAAATCGATTTTCATAGAGTGAGTTACCATCAAAAAGAGATAAACAACACGCCACCGAGTTCAAGTTGGATGCATTTTTTTCTTTTCTCTTTTTGAAGTAATATATTACGTTAAACTATGCTCCAATGAACGTTGATAATAATAGACAATACCTACGAATTTCCTTGGCATCTAAATATTGTAGGGTCAGCCGGTATATCTCGTGACATTAGTCGAGGTGCGCTTGTGCATGCAAGCTGGCTCGGATAGTCACGGACATTAAAAAAAATAATAAAATAAATAATAATAGACAAAGTTGTGCAAAACTTAAATAGAAAATTAGAATATGTGAAGAATGATGGAATAATATGATGTTACTTATGAATTCAAATCTATTAATTCCACGACTAGAAATTGACAGAAAAACAAGGAAATTCCATGAAAAGTTTTCGCTTTGACTTTGTGTTTGGCTGTGGTTAGAGAGATTTCCGAAAGCTAATCATGTCAACTACACATGGCAATATACCTAGAATAGCAAGAGCCGATACGCGCTCACATTTGATGAATTCGTTCATTTCTTTATTTTCCTTTCTGGTAATGCATTGCGGATTTTGATCGATCGTTTTCTGTTTGGAAATGGTGTAGAAGAAGGTTATAGAGGAAAGAGGAGCTCCAAGAAGGCGGCAATGGCGCCGAAGAAGAAATTGCAGGGTGTTGATGATGAGTTGCTGAAACTTCTTGATGCTAACATGGACCACGTTTCGGCCAGACGCCGAGCCCGGGACGCGTTCAAAGGAATTCAGCTCGGAATCGACCATATACTGTTCAAGGTATTCGTGTATGTTAAGGGGCGTACATGGTTCGAGTTGGGTTGGATTCGACCAATTTTTTGGACCTATGCCTTAGAATAAGATTGGATTAAGGGGCGTACATGTTTCGATTGTGTTATTCTATTTACTTTATTCTTATCTTATAAATATGTAAATAAAAAAATAGAATATGATGATACTATACTTCAACTTTTTTTTTTTTTTTTTTTGGTATCCGTGATTGTTTGGATCAACTTTCGCGTAACTCCATTGTTGGGAATGCAAACAAAGTATTGTAGAATCCCACATCGGTTAAATAAGGAGTAGATCATGGGTTTATAAGGGA
>JBBMEF010000028.1:735479-752347 GCA_037832685.1 Sicyos baderoa
TCTAATCTCTAGTCTCTACTCCTACCTATCTCTTTCCTGTGATCCGCTTTCTAACTCGACTCGAGAAGATTTTCGAAGATGGAGAATGAAAATAGTTATAGAGGAGAATGGTCATCTTGTTCACATTTGGGCCACCAAGATAGTCATTCATTTTCTCATACCCTTTCATAATTATTCTCTTTATCTCAAACATGAGTAACTTTTAGTTCTTTACTAATTTTCATCTATTCAAAATACTTATTGTTGGGATGACAGCCACTTCTATTTTAGATTGAGTCATATAAAAAAATTAACATGTTTATGTGATTATTAACGAGTTAATCATTAATTATTAGCTTTTACCTTTCTCTTTTGGAAAAATATGCAGGGGGCGCCAGATTTCTCTGAGTTTGGGGATATTTATGACTTAGAATATGGACTAGGACCCAAACAACCTCCCACCTCTGCTGTCATAAAAAGGGATTTCCAGCGCAAAATTTTCAATCACATGACTAACCAAGAGGTACCCCAAAAGCCAAAATATTTTATTATTACCTAATGGCCCCTCTAATGTCTATCGTAAACGTAAACGTACCCGCGTCTGATGTTATCGTCTTTCTCAGGATGCAATGCTCGCTTCCATGCTTACAAGGCCAGGGCCAATCCACGCGTTAAAGTGCGCAAAGTTTACGGAGGAGAACAGCGACATCGACAAAGTGAAACGAGTGTATATAAGAACAATGTACGACCAAGTAATGAAACCAGCGCAACAAGAAGCCATGATAAAGAGATGGCCGCCAGAAACCGTCTATGAAATGAATACTGATCACAGTCCCCTTCTATCCAACCCATCTCAGCTATTTGAGTTGTTCAAAAAAGCAGCTGCCTCTGCAGGATGTATCTAAACAAGGGGAGGGACATGTTCTTTTTCTTCTTTTAATGCGAAAATAAGAAAACAATATAGTGTGTGATCGAGAGATCATAAGCTCGAATCCCGAACTAAAAATAAAACTGCGATTATAGCTTCGTAATTGTTTCAAATGCATTGCATTTGATAACCGTACATCGCGTTCGCTTGCAAGCAAGGAACCATGAATTTCAATCTGAAATTCGATAATAAAAAGCCAAAAAGAGTTCCTCTTATCTTTTTTTTTCTTTTTTTTTTGGGTTTTAATGTTTAGATATGGGAATTCCTTCTGTGCTTTTAGACTTCTATGTATGAGAATAAATGAGGAAGAAAAATTATCAACTCTGTGGTTTGGTTACTGATTCATTCAATGCAGCAATCTTCTGTTGCAGATCTGATTTCTCAGCTCCTACTAATTTATCTACTTGGCGACCATCTTTAAAGATCACGAATGTTGGAGTGGCTTTGATTTCCCACGATTTACTAAGCTCCTGTGATCAATAACACAAATTTTCATTCAAATCACAATATAAAACAATAATCTTGAACCTTATCAATTTAAACTCCTTCATAATATTTTCTAATTTTTAGAATTTTTTTAACATGCACAAGCGTCCTAACCAGTTAGGCGCACAGAAGATCCCTCGTCCTATAATATTTGGATAATAAGGAAATTTATAGAAAATTAATTTTTAGATAGATGACCACCAACAAGATTGCCCTTTAAAGACCGTAGCTAGATTCTATGCCTCAAAAATACACTAGAGTAACGAAAAAAGTGGTTTTTACTTACAGCTAGTCCGTCGACATCAATGGCCAAAAATACCATGGAATTATACTTATCAGCGAGCTCGCAAAATGCCGGCGCCATGGATTTAGAAGGTCTACACCATGATGCACTGAAATTCGCAATGACCTGTTGCATAGTCTTAAGGTAAAAACAGTACTCTCTACGTATATTTTCCTTCATGATTCAGTTATAAAATAAAGACAAACATCCCAAATATTTTTAATGTCAAACAAACTCAATGAATAAGTAAACTAGATGATAGAATCTGGATCTATCTATTAGTAAATCATCACGAACATACACGATAAACCAAGTTATACGAGTTACTTAGACTCTTCCTAGACTCTTGAGATCTCTCAAGCCCTAATTCTCATATAATTCCAAGATACTTCCTCACTATGCAGCTCTCCCTATTCATAACCACCATATGTAACTAACTCTCTACTAATTGCATAAAGGCTCTTATACTATTTTTTAATATTCTTAAGGCCCAAACCTATGAATGACCTCACTCGAACACAATCCGATTCTAAAATGATCATCAAAACATTCAAGAAATGACACTTAAAGAGGAGAAACTTACAATCTTTCCATCTTGGGTTGCTTCCAAAAGCTTCGCCTCCCACTTCTCCATCGACGTAATGAGGTGTACGTTTTTGCTATCAACATTTTGGACTGAAAACTCTTCTTCATGACAAAACTGCAAAATGTCAAATGTCGATGTAAGTTGTAACTCACTTACAAGAGAAAATTTATTTGAGTAGGATTTAACAATGGTGATTTGGAAAAGACCATGTTCAATAAATTTTGAGACAACGGAGTATCAAGAATGAGAGCCCCCTATTAGTCAGACGGTATGTCCCGTGAGAATGATCAAGATATGTGTAAACTGACCCAAAAACTCACAGAAAATGGAAGAAAAAAAACTGTCATATGAGATGTAAAAAATAAACCAAAATATTGAATTGGCACAAGGTAGAACATTGACATCGTGTAAATGAGGAAAGTGAAATACATCAACATTGACCATTAGCAGACATGGAAAAGTGGAACTTCAGATAAGAATCTACATAAGCCAAGTGTTATGTTTTTCAAGCCTCCACTTGGTTGTATCTTACGAGGAACCAAGATGACCCATGAAATTGATAAATGAAAACAAAATGAATCTCTATAAGAATAGTTAAAGTATGTATAAGTTAGCCCGAACATTCATAGATAAAAAAAGAAAATGTATGATAGGCATGGCAAAAACTGCGAGGCCAGCAAACAGACAAATAGCATATATACAAGAAATCCAATACAAGATCCTAAGCATATACAATAAAAGAAAAAAGAGAAAGAGAGATGAACTTCAAGTGAGGCCTACCTTAGTGCAGCAGCATCCCATTGAAAATGCAAAATTAAATCCCTGTCTGAAAAATTAAGGTTGTTTCCAAACAGGACACCTGGAGGTTATGCATCAGTCAAGAGTACATGCAAGCCAGGTAAGACATGCCTTCAAAACAAGAACATTAGCGTGTTCCCTTGACCAAGAGGTCAAAGATTCAAATCCCTTACTTCGAATCGTTGTTGAACTAAAAAAAAAAAGGCATGCCTTCGAAGTTTCAATTTCAAACAAAGTGCGAAACTTTTCCAAACACAATGATAAAAAGAAAATGATGAAGGTATAAGTGCAAAACCATGGAGGATCTAGAAAAACTAGAAAAATGTTAAGTCACATCGAACAATTATTTTTATGGACAATGACTTTAAGACATGTGAAGGGGTGAGAAAAGGACGATGCCCTAGTGGTTAATGTCTTCATTGTTCCTTAATATTCTTTTTCTTCAATTCAATCCAACAACGTCGTACATTCTTTAGGGTCTAGGGAGGTATTAAATGACATGAGCTCCCGTCTAAAAATTAATTGACAATGACAAAAGCTCACATTTTTTATAAAGGAAGTCAGATCTTCTCACTTTTCCAATCATCAGCATGCCCCTTCAAGATGGTGGCTCTTTCGATTCAACAATCTTGGATCAGATCCAAATTTTATTTTTATTCGATAGAATAATTGTTTGGTTCTAATAAGTTTCGGTATCTCAAAATCAATTGACAATAAGTAGAGCATATAGATCTTCACGCATTTCCAACCACACTTTTTGTTTCTCTTTCCCATGTCTAATTTTTGAATTTTTTTTAATACTTTGCCATCATAAGACACAATTTCAAGTGATTTTTTTTTTCTCATGGAAACATTGATATGGGACAACAAATGATATTGAAAAATGAAAAAATCAAATCAAAAATCAAAATAAACAACGTTGTAAAAAATTATCTTCCAAAATCACCAATAGAGATCTCAATCCCAATAAACAATGAATCACAATCCTAAAACCAACTTTGAAAATCCATCCCTAATTATATCATCAAAAGGTTTCAAAATTTACAGAAAAAATCTGCAAAATCCAAATAAATCCAAATACAATGACGATCGTAGCCGCATTGCAATTAAGCAGAGGATTCAATAGAAACAATGAGAGCAAAAGAATCGAAAATCTGACCTTGGGATATCATTGATTCAGCATGATGTACAACTCGCCATTGAAGCCGATCCTCAGAATCAGCACCAAGAGAAGGAAGAGGACGAGTTGAAACAATTATTTTGAGAAAACAAACAAATGATCTCTAATTATATCATAAACACGATTGTGAATAGAAACCAAATTATTTATTAACAAAAAAAAACACCAATTTTTGCGGCAATCAATAACTTACTCTTTTTTTTTTTTTTTTTTTTTTTTTTTTTAAATCAATTTTTATCATTATTTATGATGGACATCCAATTTTAAAATACTCAACCGGAACAGAGAATAATTTTATGGGAGTCTCCCTCATTCCCCAATTGTTGTAATCTCAAAAAAAAAAAAAAATAATATAAACTTATAAAAATGAGAAACAACAAAAACTCAAAATTTTGACTAATGTCTTAAAAAATTTAGCTTTAAAAACTTCTATCATTGGTTCTGTTGATTTGATTGTTGATATCTTAGGCCATGTATCATACGAAATAATTTCAACTAATTTTTTATTAACTTTAAAAAAGTGATTAGAAAATAATTATAAAATAAATATGGAAAATTATAATAGATGACCTATTTTAACAAAATAAGTACGTAAAATTTTAAAATATTTGCATTCAAAGTCAATTTAAAGACACTAGATCAAAATTATGTCTTTCCCATTGTATTTTTATTTATTATCATTATATTTAATTAGAAATTATATATATTTAGGGGGAACAAATTTTCTCTTTAAATTTATATTATGTTTGAGTCCCAATTTGTTGAATTAAATAAAATATAGAATAAAATTTGAAACTACATTAAAAAAGAATTAATCCTCTTGATGAAATGAAGACTTTGAATTAGATAATAAAGGACGTCATTTTTCCTACCACAAATCCACAATTCTTAAGCAATAAACTACTGGAATAATTAGTACAAACAAAATATGATCATAAAGACTCGTTTAAGTGTCAAAAAAAAAGCAATAAACAAAAAGAGAAACTAGTTGAGCTTAGGCAATTTCAGATAGAAAAGCTCTTCCAGGTTGACGGTTTGCTAGAGGTCCATGGCATCCAAGAAGCTGCCAAAGTCAAGTTGCCACCTCATCAGTTTTAACGAATAGAAAAAGTAATACAACATAGTATTATATATATATATATATATATAATTAATATTCGTGACTATTTAGACCAGCTTACGCGTACCAACTAATGTCACGGAATGTCCAGCCTAACTCTACAACACATCCGTTCTAACTAGTGCAACTCAATGTCACGGAATGTCCAGCCTAACTCTACAACACATCAGTTCTAACTAGTGCAAATAAGTGTGATATAAATGAAGAAATTCAGATTAGGTGAGAATTCTATTCTCACCAGACAACCACAAAACCACCAACACCTGACCTTTGTAATATTTAGTTATCAAATAAATAGGTAGATAATTATTTAATATTTAACTTTTTTTTTAATATCCGTGAGCCAGCTTGCATGCCTCAACTAATGTCACGAGACATATCGTCTGACCCTACAACATTGATGCCAAGAAAACCCATAGAAAATTAATTCTTAGGTTTAATGTAGGTGGCTACTATGGATTGAAACTCATCACCTTATGCACCCTAAAATCCTCATTCACTCGTTGAGTCACTCCATGTTCACAAATAAATAGGTAGATAATTGAGATGGTTATTCTCAAGACCCACTTAACGACTAGTTCAATTCGCCTTGCATACAAGCAAACAATATTAATGCCGTTGATATGCTTTTTAATGCAACTCCAGTTTCATACAAATAATTCATTTTGTACCACACGAGAAGTAGCATCTTGTTACCTTGGCGTTAACACCATCCGGAACAATTTTGTTATCTGCCTTGAGCGCCAGATATTCAGCTCGACTGAATTTAGTGAATCCCCTGAAAAGGAAATTTGAAACATGCATAACATTTAATAATTGCTCCACAAGCAGGAAAGACAGGCACTAAAAGTCTAAAACAACAAAATGAATATCGAAAAAAGGGCAAAATTCACTCAAGGTATATACCACTTCCTGCTGACAATGATCTTTTGACGACCAGGGAATTTGAACTTAGCACGTCGAAGGGCTTCTTGTGCATGCTGGCTGTTGTTATCCTTGCAGCGAACTGAAAGAAGAACCTGACCAATAGCCACTCTTGCGCAGACTCCTTGTGGTTTACCGAAAGCACCTCTCATACCGGTCTGGAGCCTATCAGCCCCAGCACATGAAAGCATCTTATTAATTCGCAGGACGTGGAATGGGTGCACCCGGACCCTCAAGTGGAATGCATCCTTCCCCGCAAACTTAGACATGTACTTGTTGCAGGCAATCCTAGCAGCTTCCAAAGCCTCGCTAGACACATTTTCTTTCTCCCAACTAACTAGGTGGACACAAAATGGAAATTCATCCACACCCTTCTTTTTCATTCCCACATCATAGATCCTGATCTTAGGATCAGGAACACCGCGACAGAATCTGGATTTGGGATAAGGTTTGTTTTTAATTTGCCGGTAACACCTAGCAGGTCCTACAGAAAAGAAAGCAAGGTAATGAATAACAAGCAACAACCTTGTAGGTAAGGAACAGCCTGAATAGATTATTCAAAATCAAATTTTATAATCAAAATGAGTCAACAACAAAAATTGTTTACGACTATGACTATTCTATTCATACAAGAGCATCCGAACAATTAGTGTCTAGGCCAACTTACGCAAAAACGAGAAAACTAACAATGTCTACATCTACATGCAAGCAGAGAGAAACTATCAACTCAAAAGAGCATGTGAGCATATGATGAGCCATGGTATGAACCACGTCTATTCTCATAACTTAAACTCTAACAATAAATCACTGTTCACAAAAACAAATCAATCAAATTGAAGGAAAACATATTCTGCACATACGAACAAACAATTAAAAACATATTCTAACAATCAACCACAGACATTTTTCCAGCGAGCAAATGGACCCCATTAAATAACATTAACACTTGCAACTAATAAGCAATTGATACAAAACAGCAACAGTTTTCCTCCATTCATAATGAAAACACCGTCCATGCATTGTATAATGTGAAAACCAGTGATGGTGCAAGGTTTTAAACACACTCGAAAGTCACCAAAGCGGGTCGAGCCAGCAATAATTGGCATGTATCCTTAAAATAGAGGTGGTAGGTTCAAATATCCAACCACACAAAATAAGTTTATTTTTAAAATTTTATATCAGTGACTTTCCGGGCCAGCTTTTGCACACTATGACTAGTCTCGGAACATACCACCTAGAAACTCGTAGGAAATTAACTCCAACTACAAAAAATGTCGTCTTAAAAACACGCCCAAGAATCTGCCTAAAACAGATGCTAACTCTATACTACAATTAATCAAGAACAGAAATTAAAATCAATAATAGTCCTCCCTTAGCTCAAGCACATTGAAAATTTCGAAACAAGTTACATAAATGAAGACCAACAGGTTAAACAAAGGCAAAAACACAGCATTTCCAACAGTTTAATCCAACACCGAATACAAACACAATGCTAGTTCATGATAACCGATACACCGTCATTTTTCTGTAAGACTATTCTATATTGCATTGGGAAAAACAAAAAAAAAACTTAGGAGTTGAATCTACCATGGAAGATGAGAAAAACAAGAATTGCTTGAAACAAATCGATTGGTCAAAGAACAAGGAAAAATAAATTAGACAAAGAAACAAAAAGAATTGATTACTTCTCCCCATTGCGAGCGTACGTTCCCTAAACCCTCGCTGCTCGAACTTGACCTTGTCGGCTCCAACTTCTCCGGCGAACAAAAAAACCCTAATCTATTATATGATATATATATATATAAGCGCGTGAGAGATGGCGAAGGGGCAAAACGGCAATTTGGCAAGGCCCACAACCCCCGCCAAAAGCCCAACTCTAAATAATAAAAAATATAATATATATATATATATGTCTCATTATTGCAATTTGTTGAGTTCTCATAAATAGGAGGCCTTGAAATAAATACAAGTATTAAAATTCTAGTGAGTTGACTCAAATTCTAAGGGCATGTTTGTCCCATGGACAAACGGTGGAGTTGGGTTGGTTTGACTTTTATTTCATGTTTGCTCCATGAATTTTCATGAGTACATCTAACTTCTACTTAACTCCACTAGCTTGGTTTGGCTTTTATTTGATGTTTGTTTCATGGACTTTCATGAGTACATCTAACTTCTACCTAACTCCACGTGTGGGCCCACATTTTTATTTAAATATTAAAAATCTACTCAATAACCATTTTTTTATTTAAATAAAAACTTCAACAATTCACTTATTATCACATCAAACATAACTTTATTATTAGAAAATTATTAAATATTCATTTTTTATTTAAATAAAAACTTCAATCATTCTCTTTCTGATCAAACATAATTTTATATTTTCTTTCATTCCCCAAACATAAATTTTTTTCACTTATTCTCATCTCAACTCATTCTCTCAAAACCAAACATGCTCTAAGTTTCATATAATTTTTGGTGCAATTTCACAAAATTAATATCTTTGTTTGAAATTAACTATTTCTTCTCCCACTTTATAATAATGTTTATAATTTTTCATCTTACATAATTATACAACTAGTGCATTATAGTCTAATTGTTGTTGTTTGGGGACAGTACAAATATTTAATTTTAAAGTATATATATATAATGCACATATATATTAAATATAAACTTTACTATTCCTAAAAAAAACAATTTACTACAAAATTCACCAAAATGTAGGTTACTAAAAAAACCCACACCACTAAAACATTATTTGAAAGTGTTTGATTTGATACTATTGGACAAAATAAAAACTTTTTGATCAAATAAAAATATTTTTTTATAATATAAATTGACAAAGAAAAACGACAATAAATAAGAGTTAAATATCAATTTCTAACACTAAGCTGAAATATTGAACTCGATTACGGCAAACAATGAAATTATTACTTATTTCCATAACCAAATAAAAATGAGATATCCGTAAATGACGCAGTTGATTATCTTGTTTGATGTTTATTTATTTCAACTCCACGATCACAAATTCGAGTCCATAAATCTATATTTGACTCTCATTTTGAAAGTCGTTGTGCCTCATATATAGAGTTTGTTGGTCCCCTTATTTCAATTTACAAAAAATAAAAAACGATCAATTCATGGTAGCCACCTACCTAAGAAATAATATTGTGCTGGTTTCTTAAGCATCTAAATATTATAGAGTCAGCCGGTAGTCGATGTAGGCGAAAGCTTGCCCGGACAGTCACAAATATATAAAAAAAAATTCTAAATATTATTTCTACCAACAAAATAAAAAATAAAATAATGGTTTTTTTTTTTTTTTTTTTTAATGGTAAAGAATTGTAGAAAGGTAGTCATGTCAACTCCACATGGCATTGAGATTCTCAGCTCTATTTAGATGCCATAGCCATCTTCCTTCCACCACATTACTCGCCATACGCAACCTACCAACAATAGGAAGAACGCCACCCAAACCCTGCGCGCGTAAATTTTCAAAACCATTTCATTATCATTTTTTTGTTGATTTTTCGAATTTTATCTCCCTAACGTATTTCAGATTTTGATCGCTCCTTCGTGTAGATTACAGCGACGAAGGAGCTTCCAGAGGAAAGAGGAGCTCCGAGAAGGCGTTAATGGCGCCGAGAAAGAAATTGCTCGGCGTCGATGACGAGTTGCAGAAGCTGCTTGACGCTAACATGGACGATGTGTCGGCCAGGCGCCGAGCGAGGGAGGCGTTCAAGGATATTCAGCTCGGAATTGACCATATACTGTTCAAGGTATTCTGGTTTTTTCGATTTTTTTTTTTTTTTTTGATAAATCAATATTGGGGGAATCGAACCTGTAACCATGGTTACTGGGTTGTACAAGATGCCGGTAGAGCTATACTATTGTTGGCGGTTTTTTTGATTCTTTTTGTAGCTTCGTGTTTATGTATGTTTTCGAGGTTTAGGTCGATTTTGGATAGCTGATTTTGTTTATGAAGTATGGAATTCGATTTTTCTATTGGGTTTGAATGAGTTTTGTTGATGTTCTTTTTCAGACGCCGAGCGACGGATTGAAGATGGAAGAGGTAATCCCTAAAACTGAACATCCTTTGTTGTTCAATATGATTTTAATGTATAGACCCCAACAATTTTGAAATTCGGAACGAAGTTAGGTGAATCAATCGCCATTTTTCTTACAGTTTCCATTAGATTTCACGGGCATGGCTTTCGACGTTTTTTTAGTACATCGACAATTTTGAGAGTTGGGGGGTTCGAACCTGTCGAGCATAGAGGCCACTTTAGCGAGGAGAGACGAACTTATTGGTATAATACCAAATGAAGGGATTTTATTCAAGTTTAAAAGATGAAAGATTGCCTAACTAACTAAATTACCTGAACAGCCAGTAACTAAAAGAAATGACCTATACAGCTGGTTATAAATAGACAAACCAAAATTAAACAACTAACCAATACATCACTCTTGTTTAGTATTTCACGAAAGTTCCTTAATTTAGACTTGTCTAGGTAGTACATGAGTGGTTCGAGAAGGTTGAGAGTCAAAAATAAAAGTTGGGCGTATCTGAAATTGAGTTAGATACATTCTTGAATAGTTAAAATATTTTTAAAATCCTGAATTGTTATGTCCTTTGGGTTATTTTTCCAGAAGTATAAGTAGACTGTTGTATTGCGAGTTATTCGGCGTGGAAGAGAAGTCAATTGAAAGATAATGAATATATAATAAGTTTCTGTTACATTATTGCGAGTAAGAGAACAATTTTCCTTTCTTGACTCTTGAATTTGTGTGTGTTGTTGTAATGTTGTGGATGTGAACGTGCACCCTGTTTAGCAAAGTGAAGCCAAAGCTTACTTCTTTAATTGAAAGGAAGCACTTTTTGTTTATTTTTTTAGTTCAATGGCGGGTTATGGATTTGAATTCACAACCTCTTAGTCATGGGCATACAATTATGCAGTTGAGCTATTGCTTTTGTTGGCTTTGACGGTTATTCTGTACTGCTCAGCCCATTAGTATATTTGTACCAGTCCTTTGTGATTCATCTATTAATAGAAGTTCCGTGTACAAAAAATTGAAATAAAAAGTTTTATGTGCTCAAGTAAGATAATTATGAACTCTTTTTCAAAGCTCCTCTGATATATTAACCAGTTACTGATGAAAGTTGTAAAACCGTTCTGTATTTCTTTGGAAGCCTATGCAATCTTGTTTCCAAGCTAAGATGATAAATCTTTTTGGTACAGTCATATGAAGTCAACTCCAGAGGATTGAGTATATTCTCAAAATGCTGGATTCCGGAGAATATCCGTCCTAAAGCAATGGTGTGTTATTGTCATGGCTATGGAGACACCTGTACATTTTTCTTTGAAGGCACGTGGCTCTCGTCGTTTATTAGAGATGGCCCAGTTTTTTGTTTTGTATATTATAATAGCCGTTTATTTGTGGATTGTACTTCAGGAATTGCAAGAAAGTTAGCATTGTCAGGATACAGCGTCTTTTCTATGGATTATCCAGGATTTGGTCTTTCAGAAGGTCTCCATTGCTTTATACCAAGCTTTGATAGAATTGTAGATGACGTCATCGAGCATTTCACCAAAGTGAAAGGTGTGTTAACTTACCAAATGTTGTTGTTAACAGAGGTGAAAATGTTTATAGTGAGGATGCTGTGGAACTTTCCTTGGAGTGGGTCTTGAGGAATGCTATTTTGCTTCATTCTTTAAAGTCTATGCTTTATTTCTTGACCCCTCTGGGCATGCACCAATATTTTGAGGGATGCTGTAAATATTGATTATAAGGATTTATAATAACGACATCCATGTGTCCCCAAGGGATGGTGCAGTTGGTTGAAGACTTGGGCTTTGAAGGTCTGCTCCCCTCAAGGTCCTATGTTCGAGACTCACCTGTGACATTAATTTGTAGACACCTCCCGTGTCTTCATTCCTTCGATGTCTCCTGGTGCCTGGCCTAGGGTTGGGCGTAGTTACTTTTGTTTCAAAAAAAAAAATGACCTCCATGTTATATTATATTATGTTCCTCCTCTGGTAGGTATTAGATATGAATCACATTGGTTTGGCATCATGTATAGTCTTGCATCCAAGGATGTTTGGGCTCTTCTATGTACACGACTAGTTCTGGGTAGCCTTGACGATAGTTTTTTTTTTAAAGTCCACTTTTGAATTTAGGTTCGGGTTTAATAGGATGAAAACACAGAATAGGCTTTTTGGACAGTGATTAAACATTGTAAGCAATTGCTTTGCAAAGATGAGGAATCTTCCAAACCCAACCTTTTTTCTAATGAGAAGTAGTAAACAACAGTCCACGAAGATTTGAATTCTTGCATTGCTTCTGTGTTTTGTTTGTGTTATCAATGATTTTTGTGGTTTGCATATCTTTTTCTTAAACAAGAAACAACATTGGAGTAATAAAAAGAGGCTATTGTCCAAAATACTAGAAGTTTTCAATGACAATTTTTATTCCAAGAGCAGAGAACCCGGAGTTTAGTGCTCTCCCAAGCTTTCTCTTTGGACAGTCCTTGGGTGGAGCTGTGGCTCTCAAGGTACACCTAAAACAACCTCGTTCATGGACTGGTGCAGTTCTTGTTGCGCCAATGTGCAAGGTATTTTTCTAAAATGGTTTTTTTAGAACACTTTCCTCTTTAGCTGTGGGCTCCAATCTACTAAAAAGTTATCTCTAGATTGCAGATCATATGACTCCACCGTGGGCACTAGCACAATTATTGATCGGCGCGGCTAAATTCCTTCCAAAGTACAAGTTGGTTCCACATAAAGATTTGGCTGAGGCAGCTTTTAGAGTCTTGAAGTATAGAGAACTGGTTTGTCCCTTGAGCAGAATGTTTATTTTAACAAAATGGTGGCATTAAGAATAACAAATGCTTGCCTTTTTTATGGGTGGAGGGGATTCTAATAAATGCATGCTTGTTCATGGTTGAGTGAGTGATATATTCATGTATATTTTTTTTTTTTTTGGATTTCTATGGATGCAGACAGCATATAATGTCATTGCATACAAGGATAAACCGCGCGTGCAGACTGCAGTAGAGATGCTGAAAACTACGCAAGAAATTGAACGCAGATTGAAAGAAGTAGGCTATACTCGCAACTTTTTAGTTTTGATACGTATTTTTTTCTAATATTTTGCTCAACCGCTTATGTGCTTAATTTTTCTTTTCAAACATAGATTTCAGCTGCTCCTCCGAATCTCTCTTCCTGTTTTTTCTGTTGAAGCTTTAAAACATTGAACTCTGGCTAGTTACAGTCATTTCTTAGAAGTGATTATGATCAGGCATTTAATGCTTTAGCCAGGCTTAAATAGGTGTAGAATAACCTAAGGATAGTAAATAAGTCTAATAATTATGTTTAAGCTTCAAGCTGCTAGCTGGTCTAGTGCCCAATATCCATCCATATATTGAAGGAAAGAAGTTACTGTTTTTAAGTTATTCCTGGAAGCAATTTCATTGATGAGATGGAATTATAAGAGGGAGAAGGCAGCCCAATCAAGGAGAAGATTTTTTTTAATTGACCAAGCTTTGATTGTGAAGAAAATAAAAGAACAAAAGAGATAAACACAACAGATAAAACAAAAGTGGCCTATAAAAAAACAATAACTTAACAAGAAAAGAGCTTCAATCTAAGAGAATAAAACTTAACGAATAATTACAAATCTTTAGACACAACCGTCTAAATTGAAGTGTAAATCTAGCCAAGGTCCAAGGATCCAAACTCCTCCCAAGTCCTTTTATTTCTCTCTCGATTATACCCCATGAAACAAACAGCAAAGCCAAAAAGAACCAGCCATTCCAAATCAAGCAGAGTAGACTGGCAACTTTATACACCATTGCAGGCCCAATAAGAAAGAACAAGGCCTCTAAACCGCAATCCGTAACTCTTTATATGGTTCGTATAACGCCAAGAGTTTAACCTTAAAAAATTTCACCTTCCATAAGGAGGGCATAATGGGGAGGTAGAGGAGCAAGGGCTGGGTAAGAGATTAAGTAAAGAATCACAACAGAACCCTTTTGAAGGAGCAAGAGCATGCAATCTATAGATACAGATTTGACCCTATTCAAGTAAGGTTGCCTTTAATGTTCTCCTTCCATAAGGAGGGCATATTGGGATGGTATGGTGTTGACCTACACATAATAATGTTTAGCTCCTAGAGGCTTTTGCCAGATGGTGGTTTAGGGAAAATTGGCAATCCTTTAGAAAAATGCAACTTGAACTGTCATTTGGCTTCTTCCCTCTCTTTTTTTACTCCAGTTCTTTTTTAAAGTAAATTTAATTATATCAACCCTTGGAAATTTGAAAATGCCTAACAAGTGGAATTCAATATTAATTAGGGAGGAAACGATTTGATAGAGGGTTTCAATATATAGGACCTTTTACTCTAATACTTTGTTGATCGTGTTAAATCACCCAGCTAAGCTATTCTAACCTATTTGCTTTTGTTGACCAATTGGAGAGCATTTTTTTTACTCCATGATTGTTGTACATTCCTTTAAATCCTTAGTTTGACACTCTTTTGTACTTTGATACATCAATTAAATACTTATTCTCTTGTGAAAAAAGGCTGTTCTATCACAAAATGGAATATAGTTTCTCATTTGACTAAAGATTCTAATTCCTTTTAAGTTGATTCTAGTTATTAAAAAAAAAAAACAGAAAACATAACTTTGAGAACACTAAATCAGTTAATTGAAACGTCATCTAGGTTTCCTTGCCATTGTTGATCCTGCATGGGGAGGCTGATATTGTAACCGACCCATCCGTGAGCAAGGCGTTGTACGAGAAAGCAAGCAGTTCGGATAAGAAGATAATACTCTATAAAGATGCCTATCATTCTCTTTTGGAGGGCGAGCCAGATGAAACAATAATCCAGGTATTTGGTGATATCATTTCTTGGCTGGACGAGCATTGCAAGTAACTGTTTTGGACCGACGTATCGTGGTCGTTCTTTTCGTGTATGATATGATGTGAAAGAAAGGATTTAGAAAATGAGGTTTAGAAATTATGTTATTGGCTTGCAACATCAGGAAGCTGTTGAAGTAATGTATTAATTGTCTTTTTATGTGGAGATAAATGTATTTGTAACTATTAATGAACATGCAGACGCTTTGAAATTAGACGTCTTTTGTTTTGTTGTTTTTTTCCCCTGTTTATGGCTCAATAGGGTCTTGTTTTTCTTCATAATTTGAATTTTCATTTCTTATATCTAGGACCATGGTATTTTACAGTGAGGCTGGACTTAATAGCTTTTTTTTTTTTTTTTTTTTTTTTTTTTTTTTTTTTTTTTTTTTTTTTTTTTGCATTCCATGATCTACTTTAAAAAAGGTTTTTGCAATCCTAGTAAAATTCTTGAAGTTAAAGAAATTTGACTATCAGAAATCCATTTATTTTTATCTACTACACATTAGTACTTTTTGCTTTGTTTTTAAATTAAGCTTACAAATATCAGTTTTACTTACTTTGTTTCCATTTTGCACATGTTTTGAAAAAGAAAAACAACTCCAATTTGAAATTCTAAAAATATTCGTCTTTTTTTTAGAATTAAAAATATTAGTCTTTAAAGTTTTGTTTTGTTTTTAGAATTGGGAAAAGAATTCTAATATTTTCTCTAAAAAATGAAATCCAGGATAGTAAAATGATTAGAAAATGCACCATTTTAAAAAATAAATTAAGAAAAAATTTAAGTGATTATGGAATGGTTTTAAACTGAATTCATATAGGTTCAAAACTTTATCATTATTAGCTTAGTGTCTTGATTTTTTTTCTCCCTTTATATATTTTTTTTTTTTTGAAACAAAGAAACCACGTCCGTCCCTAGACTAGGTACTGAAGACATCGAAAACGTAGTTTCATAAGCGAGTCTCGAACCCGAGACCTTGAGGGAAACATACCCTCAAAGCCCAAATCTTCAACTACTGCGCCACCTCTCAGGGACCAGCCCTTTATATTCTTAAGGTTGCTTGATTGGCCATGGATAAGTTATTCAGGCTTAGCCTGGTAGGCTATCCCTAGATATTAATGGGCTTATTTGATCAATCCAAAGTAAGCAGTTCTAACAAACTGGCCCTCCATAAAAGTTGGCCATATTTCATTAGTTTTATTTTATTTTTCAGAAAGAGGGTGTATATGTGGTTATACACTCTAATCTCTTTTAACTTATTTTGTTCTCCAACCATTTTTAGGAAATATATTACTTCAATATACTTCCAAAGAATATTGTCTTTCACATATTAATGGGCTTATTTGATCAATCCAATGTATTCATACATACACATATATTTTATGTTTAAAATACTATCTTTCAATTATTTGATTGTTTGTTAATAATCCAGTTCAATACTAAAGTCATGAATTTAATTTTGAAAAATTAATATTTAATTCTCATTCATTTGATGTAGAATTTGAGGCCCTCCTCCTCCAATATGAATAAAATTAAAAGGTTAAACTATCATTTTGGTCCCTTGACTATTACAAAAGTTCCATTTTGGTCCCTGAACTTTCAAAAGTCTAATTTTAGTCCCTCAACTATCATTTTTGTTCTACTTTGGTCCCTCAACTTTTAAATGTC
>JBBMEF010000028.1:752447-779340 GCA_037832685.1 Sicyos baderoa
GCCATGAGGGTCTATGCCCAAAGTGGACAATATCACACCAATGTGGAGATCCGGGTAGGTTTGTCGTCCCTTTAACATCCACTAATGTCTTGAGATATACCGTTTGATCTGATCCTATAACATTTAGATATCAAGAAGATCCGTAGGAAATTATTTTTTAGGTAGTTGACCATCATAAATTGTACCTATCACCTTTAACACCCCAAAGACTATTCCATGATGGTTATACTTCAACTTATCTTATAGTGGATGTTATTTTTCAATATATTGAAATTCAATTTTATTAATTAGTTCTTGGGTTGGGTTGAACGAGCTAAAAATTGTTCAACACTATAATCAACCCAACCCAACAAAAATGATAAAATTATAACTCAACCCAAATAAAATTATAACCCAACCCAATTGTTTGGAGTAGTTCGAACTTTGGATTGCTCGAGTTTATGTTATTTAGATGTACGTTGATTTTGGATTATATGATGTGCTGTTATTTGTCTAGTTTTTCATGTATGGTGAGTTTTATTATCTATTGGATTTCGATGACTTTTTTCGTTGCTCTTTTTCAGACACCATGCGATGGATTGAGGATGGCAGAGGTAATATCTAAAATTGTATATCCGTTTGTTCAATATCATTCTAGTGTAGTGTAACCACCGTTGCTTGGGACTGTAGTTAAGAGATCTCAAGAACCCAAAAGATTACGAGTTCACCTATTTAAGAATGAATTTTATACGATTTTCTTCGACAACCAAATGTTATAAAGTCAGACGATCTATCTGAAAATAGTCGTAAGGGACACTCACGGATACTTAAAAGAAAATTTTAGTGTTTTCTAGTTACCAGATGGTATAAATTTTAAGCTTATTTATTGATATTAAATAAGTTTCTTTTACATTATTGTGAGTAAGAGAAGAATTTTCCTTTCTTGACTCTTGTGTTTGTTTGTTGTTCTGATTCTGGGGATGTGAGTCTCTGTTTAGCAAAGTGATGCCAAAGCCTGCTTCTTTAATTGAAGAGAAAAGCTTAGATAATGCCTTAGAATGACCTATCATTTCATGTCCACATATACAGCCTAATTTGTGCTATATTTTATTTTTCTTTAATTTTTATTTTTTAAGATTAAAGAACGATTAAATGTAGTTCAAATTGAATCACATATGTAGATATTAAAAGATAAGTCATGTGAAAGCATGAGATAAATTGCTCTCTTAATTGAAAGAGGGCACTTTTGTTTATATTCCTTTGCAAATATTTTCCAGATCTTTGTAGTTGTTATGTTTTTATCATCCTTTTGTGATTTCATCTATTAATAAAAGTTTGGTGTACAAAAAGAAAGAAAAAAAGAGTCACGTGCTTTGCTAAGATATTCTTAACTCTTTTTCAAACCTACTCTGTTACATCATGATGAAGTCATGAACCAGTTATCAATGAAAGTGTGCCGAAGGAGCGGCACAGTAGTCGAAGGCTTGAGGTTTGAAGGTGTGCTCCCTTCAAGGTCCTAGGTTAGAGACTTACCTATGACATTAATTTGTAGATACCTCCCGTGTCTTCATTCTTTCGATGTCTCCAGTGCCTGGCCTAGGGACGGGTGTGGTTACTCTTAGTATAGTAGAGTGAAACTCTGACTTTCCGGTTTCCAAAAAATAAAAAAAACAGTTATAAATGAAAGTTGTAAAACCGTTCTGTACTTTCTGGAAGTCTATGCAAAAGCTAAGATGATCAATGTTTTTGGTACAGTCATATGAGGTTAACTCCAGAGGATTGAGTATATTTTCAAGATGCTGGGTTCCGGCGACTGGCCGTCCTAAAGCAATGGTTTATTATTGTCATGGCTATGGAGACACCTGCACATTTTTCTTTGAAGGCATGTGGCTTCTGTTCAGTAATAGAAATGACCTAGTTTTTCAACTCCAAGAGGTGATGCGGTGATCGGAGATTTGGACTTTGAAGGTGTGCTCCCTTCAAAATCTCAAGTTCGAGACTCACTTGTGACATTAATTTGTAGACACTTCTTGTATCTTCATTCTTTTAATGTCTCTCGATGTCTGGCCTAGAGATGGCATAGTTACCCTGGATATAGTGGAGTGAAGCTCCGATTTCCGAGTTTCCAAAAAAAAAATATAGGGATTGACTTTTTTTTTTTTTTTTTGTGAAATACTTCAGGAATTGCAAGAAAGTTAGCATCATCAGGATATGGTGTATTTTCTATGGATTATCCAGGATTTGGTCTTTCAGAAGGACTCCATGGCTTTATACCAAGTCTTGATAGAATTGTAGATGACGTCATTGAGCATTACACCAAAGTGAGAGGTGTGTTAGCATACCTAATTTTGTTGTTAACTTAGTTGAAAATGCTTATGTAGTGAGAAAGCTGTGAAATTTTCCTTGGAATGGATCTTGAGGAATGTTATTTTGCTTCAATCTTTAAGTTAAAGACTATACTTTATCTCTTGCTGCTTTTGGGCATGCGACCAATATTTGGAGGGATGATGTAAATATTCACTGTACGGATTTGTAACAACAAAATTCTGACATGCATGTAGTGATGTTATATTCCTCCTCTGGAAGATATTAGGTAGGCATCACATGGGTTTGGGATCCTGTATAATTCTTGCATCTAATCATGTTGGGGCTCTTTTGTGTATGTGGGTAGTTCTGGGTAGCCCTCTTTTATTTATTTATTTTTATTTTTTTTTAGAAATAACTTTTCAACGATGAAAATTGGTTCTCTAACCATCATGGAGTGACCTAGTAGTCAAGAGGGTCTTGAAAAACTAAAAGATGATTGAAGATTACGAGTTCAAATCATGATAACTATCTACTTAGAAATTAATTTTCTTGAAAACAAGTGTTGTAGGGTCAAACAGTTGGTCGTGTGAAAATAGTCCACAATTTCGTGTTGAAACCTTCATTTTAAGACTGCGGCGTATGTTGTCTAGTTAACAAAATGATCCAACGTTTTAAAAGTAATAGCCTAATAGGTTTGTTTTATGGAAAATACTTTCTATATGTACCACCTCTGCAAATATTTGTTTGTCTCAACAGAAATCATTGAAACAAATAACGAAGTTTGTCAATGACAATCCTTTATCATATTCCATTGTTACTGTTTTGATAATCCTTTATTAAGAAATTTATTTACTTGATCCCAAGGGCAGAGAACCCGGAGTTTAGTGCTCTTCCAAGCTTTCTGTTCGGGCAGTCTTTGGGTGGAGCTGTGGCTCTGAAAGTACACCTTAAGCAGCCTCGTTCATGGAGTGGTGCAGTTCTTGTTGCGCCAATGTGCAAGGTATCTTTCTGAAGATATTTTAGAACACTTTCCTTCTTGGCGAGGAGGGCTCCAATTAACTAAAAAGTTATCTCTAGATTGCAGATGATATGGTTCCGCCATGGGCTCTAGCACAAGTATTGATCGGCGTGTCGAAATTCCTTCCGAAGTACAAGTTGGTTCCACATAAAAATTTGGCTGAGGCAGCTTTTAGAAATTTGAAGTATAGAGAATTGGTTAGACCTTTTAGCAGAATGTTTATCTTTGAACAAAATGATGGTATAAAATTTACAAATGCATGCTTGTTCACACTTCACGGTTGAGTGAGTGATAATGGTTTTACCTATTCGCTTCTTGTGTTGGTCTTTGCTCTAGAAATTCACATGGATTTTTTTTTATGACAACTTGAGCTTTGCTCCTCTAAACCTAGAGTACCACTAGCTTGTCTCTAGACTGTGGAACTAGGATATATCGTAGGATTGAAAGTGAAATTAGGGATAGACTGGGAAATTAATCCCTATAGCCGCCTCAAACTTGGGACCTTGAAGGGAGCACACCACTGCGCTGCCCCTAGGGGACAAAAGTTCACATGGAATATATTTTTTTTAACTACGTTTTTACTATCAGTGTTAATAGATATATTTATGTTTTTATTTATTTATTCAAATTTTCATTTGCATTTCTTTGAATGCAGACAGCATATAATGTCATTGCATACAAGCATAAACCACGCTTGCAGACTGCAGTAGAGTTGATGAAAACTACGCAAGAATTAGAGCGCAGATTGAGAGAAGTAGGCTATACTCAACTTTTTTGCTATAATATATTTTGTTTCCTAACATTTTGCTTCAATGGTCTTCCTTCACCGCACATGTTTTTCATTATGTTTTTTAAGCATAGATTCAAGGTGTTCCTCCTCAGAATATACCACCTTCTGTTTTTGCTGTTAAAGCTTTAAAATATTGGACTCTGGCTATTGATAGTCATTTCTTAAAAGTGATTATGATCAGACATGTAATGCTTTAGCCAGGCTTAAATAGGTGTACATTTTAGGAAAGAAGTTATCACTTTTTTTTTATATAATTGGGATAGAGAGATTTGAACCCATGACCTCTTAGTTATCGATTATATATCATACTTGTTGCTAAGATTTTCTTGTCTCAAATTATGGACTACTTGAGGCCTTCCAAACATTTTGCCAAGCTAAGCCATGCCAGATGGAAAAAACTCTCTAGTTCCAAGTCCCACCTCATTTAAACATTTCTTGAGAGTTGCTTTCACAAGGTTTGCCTTCAAGATCAATAATTCAACCGGCATAAGAGTTTGCTCAGGACCAAAAGGTCATGGATTCAAACCCCATTGTTATTGAACTCAAAAAAGAAAAAAAGATAAACTTTCACAAGGTTTCAAAGTGCTTTTCTAACCTATTTGATTTGCTGACCAATTGAATAGCCTTCTTTTTACTCTCCATGGTTGTACATTTCTTTCAATCCTATGTTTGACACTCTTTTGTACTCTTGATACATTAATGAAATGCTTTCTCTCTTGTTGAAAAGAAAGACTGTTCTACCATACCAGAGAATGGAATATAGTTTCTTATTTTCATTTGAGAATGTAATTCCAAGATACATTGCATATTCAAGTTAATTCCAGTAAAAAAAGAAGAATACAAAACACAACTTTGAAAACTAATCAGCTTATTGAGCTGTCTTGTAGATTTCCTTGCCATTGTTGATCCTGCATGGGGAGGCTGATATCGTAACCGACCCATCTGTGAGCAAGATCTTGTACGAGAAAGCGACCAGCTCGGATAAGAAGATAAAAATTTATGAAGATGCATACCATTCTCTTCTAGAAGGCGAGCCAGATGAAATGATAATCCAGGTATTCGACGACATCATCTCGTGGCTGGACGAGCATTGCAAGTAACAGTTTTGGTATGAATGCCATGAAGAAGAGTTTGAACATTATGTTATTGGCTCACAACATCAGGAAGCTGTTGAAGTAATGTATTGATAACTTTTTAATTCTGTTTTTGGATATAATGTATTTAACTTCTTTTTTTTGAAACAATGTATTAATAACTATTGATTGAACATGCAGACGCTTTGAAATTAGACATTACATGGCTCAATAAATCTCACTTGATTTTGGGTGAAAGTTGGAGGGTATGAGTTCAAGAACCAGCCACAAGCTACTGAAGGGTTTTTTTTTCTGTATTTCATAACTAGAAATTATAATGTTTTTTTTCATAATTTTTTTATGGTAAATATGTTTTTACTTGAGGGTTAAAATTGTAAACTTCTTTTAAGTAGGTCGTGATACTTTATCTAAGTTTAAGGTTCCTTGATTGGACCTTGATGGGCCTTGACATTGAATGGGCTTGTTGGATCAATCCAATTTATGTTGGGAAATTGTGTGGATGCCCTTTTTCTTTCTACCTTCAAATTGAAAAAGGGCAAACTAGGAAAATTGGTTATATTTAGGAAACTATTTAGACAACTGTCTAAAATTTAAATTATTTAAATATATATCTAATTTTAATTTCTATAAATAAAAATTAATTTATATGTAAATACAAAAGTCTAAAATGCCCATATAATTTTATTACTTATTTTTTTAATTTTAAAAAAATAATTTTTCTAATTTTAAAAAAATAATATATTCCTTTAACTAACAAGAGAAACTTATATATTAACAAACACCTAAATTTAAATAATAAATTAAAATCTTGAATTCAAAATTTGAAAAATACAATTAAGAATTAAGTTGGTGATTATTTTTTTAATAAAATAAAATTAAAATCGTTTACCATATATCAAAGGGCGTACGTCAATCGCGAATGACCATTCGGCTCCCACGGTGGGTTTGGAAATAATTACTTTGGATGAAATACTTGGTACATCCCGTGTTCATATTGGTAAATATGCCCCAGGTTTTTTCCAAAGCGTTGTGAAAAGGATAAATCAATAAAAACGTATCTGCCACCGCCGTCGTAATTAATGCTCTTCACCAATTTCAAGTTTGGGAGCTGAACGGTCGAAAAGCATGAGGACAAATCAATCAAAAACGTACCTCCAACCCCAATTTTTCTCGATAGACGATATAATTCTCAATTCCATCGTCATTCCACAGTTATTTCCAGCTGAAAACATTCAAAGCTATACATCCATTGGACATTCCTGTCATCCTTCTATATCTTTTCATTTTCTTTGTGTGTCCCGTCTTTATACAATATTATACTTATGACTTCAAATCTTCGTCCAACCTCAAATTTTTCTCGATAGAGGATGTCATTCCTAGTTCCATCGTCATTCCCAGACGATAGTTATTCCCAGCTATACATCCATTGGACATCCTTGTCATCATTTAGTATCTTTTCTCTTTCTTTGTGTGCTCCGTCTTTATACAATGTTATAGTTATGACTTTGAATCTTCGTTCAACTCCAAATTTTATCGATAGACGATATCAATAGGGATAGAGAGGTGTTGTATGTGATATCAACCATAATGGTACTGTAGTTCGAGTAAATATCTCCTCATCCCAACTCCCATTAAAGACAATCGTAACTAATGTAACATCCATTCACAATTAAAAATTGGAAGCTTTCTACCCTCCTTAAAATTTGACAGAGAAGAAGATAGAATGGGAATTGATGATGGGAATAAAAACAAATATATTGATATGAAGATTCAGTGCACACCTAGGAATTAGTCAGATGCAAACTATGAAAAATGGTGAAAAATGAGACAATTCCAATTAATAATAAACCTGGAAATTAGTTTTGAGAATCTGATCGATACAAACGAAAATTAGAGATTATTGATTAAGGCAAAACTATATCCTATTTTGGTGGGGTAATTTGTTTATTCAATTTAGAAGACCCCTAAAATGGTGGGGGTAAAACGAATTCCTGAAATGGTGTGGTAAATTATTGATTTTAATTTGTAAAATATAGATTAATTGGAAAGGGCATAAATGGTAGAAATATTTTCTCTCTCCTCCCCTAAAATCGAAAATAAACATCAATTTTAAATATTAAATATTTTACTATTTAGATATTTCCTTACTTAATTTGGAAAAAGAAGATAATTACTATGATTTCCGAACGTAGGAAATGTCTCAAATTTTAGATAGACTGAATTTTAGGCGTAATTTTCACGAAATTGTTTTTCCATTTTGTTCAATTTTCGGAGCTAATTGCCTCTAAATAAGAATGATGATGTCCCAACTGGTTTATTTTGCAGAATGTCCAAAATACCCTGAACAAAATAATAGTAAATCTAACACAATTTAAAAGTCTTCAGCAATGTATATCTACAATGAACCTAAATAAAAATTAACATACAAACAATCATCTATTTCAAAAGAAAAAACATACAAACAATCATCAAATAGAAAAACATCATTTGTATATACACGAAAGATATCGACAAATAAACATGCAAACAATCGATAATAGCTATTTCCAAAAAAAAAAAAAAAAAAAAATCAATAATAGTCACCTATCACTAATAGACATCACTAATAGACCTCAATTAGAAATATGTATGTTACTACTCATAGAACTTCAAATTTTATCATATTTGTTGAAGACTTTTAAATTGTGTTAGATTTACTATTATTTTGTTCAGGTAATTGCCCATAAAAAATAAATACATGACCAAAATTGTATCAAACTATTTAATTCAACAAACTTTGATTAAATTGCTTGAAGTCTTTAGCATTTCCTTTTTCATCACAATGAAGTAATTTTTGTAGTTCAATCTATGAAAAGTTTCAAGTAAATTCTCAAAGAACCATAGTTATTATCACGTCCCATTTTACAAAATTTTAAATTGAATAAGCACGAACAAATAACCGCCCTATTTATAAATAAATTTCTGTAGTATAAATATACTTTTTACAATAAATAACTCATCTCTCATGTAATAAAGCTAATAAAGAAATAGAAAATAAAAAGGGGGAAAAAAACCATCTAACATACAAACATACCTACAATCATGATGAGTACAGTTTCTTGAAATCTATAAACCTGAAAATTTGATCTTCTAAAACAATGATTCTACATTGGTAATCATAAATTCTCATTTCTCTGTTCATTGTCAATTCTCCAAGTTTTAACCATAGTATCCTTTTCATCATCGAGTATTTCATGATCTGAAGGCATCGAAACGATTTTATTTTCCATGGTTTCGTCTACTGGTTCATGATCCTCCAAAGACCTGTCTATATCAGAAACTTCTACATCTTCAGCTAGTTGACGTTGAGATGATGCTTGTTCAGTAACTTGGCTTGGTTCTTGTTCTGACAAAGTTTCATTTTGTGTGTCATGTTCCTGATTGAGAACAATGTCAACATTTTCACTTTCTGATTGCATTCCCCTCCTGCCGCTAATTAAATCTGCATCTGTGGGAGATATAGACATCGATACCTCTTCAGTGGTGTCTTCATGTTCGATAATCTCGGCCTTCAATTCATCGATTGGAAGAGAAGTGGAGCCTTCCATGTTACCACTATGATTGCTACTTTCAAGAACTTCGGAGTCATCAGTTTCATGAGATTCTGCAACATTATCAACTATTGCTTCTCGTGTAGAAGCAGGAAAAGACTGGAAGGTATCCCAATCATCTTCGTCTTCATCTTCATCTTCATCTTCAACCTCATCCCCATCACTGACACTCACGGAATTGTTTTCAGTGTTGGCCTCAGTCGTATGCGGCGGGAAATTTTTTTCTCCCGCTGGTGCTTTGATCTCTAGTATTGGTGTTGCGAGACTCTTCTGAGTTGGATGTTGATCTTGTGTGACAGAAGCACGAATTATCCCCTAAAACCAGATAATTATAACTGTTAGTGAAACAAAATGTCAACATCGTGAAATCTGTTTCACATTGAATATCTAAATATGGTTAAACTTTTGTTAAATATTTTTAAGTGCATTTATTAAGTTCAATTCCTTGGAAACATTGAAATATGCACAATTTGTGGACACCATACTTGAAGAACCAAAATAATCCAACTGATCGAAAAGGCCGACAATGCATATTTTGATAGTAAACTTAATAAACATTATACAAACAGGAACAAATCAACGAATCTGTTCTATATGGTATATATAGAGAGAGAGAGAATCAAAACCATCTTTAAGAAGAGCGACGGAGGCGTGCTGACAGTGTGTTGCTTTCATGTCAGAATTTAGATGCAAACAATACTTTTGCGAAAAAGATTCGCTCTTGTCCACATAATTACAAAATGTAACAAGGTTTCCAAAGAAAAAAGATACATGTATGAAAAAAAATTCAAAGACATTACCTGTAGTTGTTGCCGATGCATCACTGGCATTGACAATAAGACATCCTTGAAAATAACAGCAGAGGAAGGTATCTGAGCAAGATGAGATACAAGCTTTATTGCTGTGCTTCTCAATTCATCGAGTTCCTGTGATTAAGTAACATTAACCAATCAGTGAAGAAAAAATCTTCAAGCTACAACTTCAAACTTGGTTGAATCAGTTTACTTTACCTTAAGATTAGAACCTGAAGAGGCAGTGAAAACCATGACTACGGCTTCTAAAAGCAGATTCATACAAATTTTCTGGGATTCACCGAAAAAGGATGAAGTTTGTAGAATCACTAAGAATCTCAGGCACTCAACAGCGATCGCCATTGATTCTTTGGTTATTGGTTTCTGCTAAGATGAGTACGAAAAGAGAAATATAAGTTGATGTGTATAATGTTTTTTTTCTTTAAAGACAGGCTCCCTGTTAACTACAAGCTTGAAACCCTAATTCGTGGAATGGAAATTTAAGTTTGAATTTGTCATACAACCAACGTTAGAACCTGTCAAATTACATAAAAAAAAAAGAAATACAAAATAAAATACCTTCAGAATCATATTGATTGTTGCGAAAAAATCACCAATGAGTTCCCCAACAAAGAATAGAAGGAAAGTTTTTTCTTCGGTATTTGTGAATTTTTGTGTCGTGCCTTTTAGTACTTGCAACCCAATTGCCTGAACCTGTGGTGCAGAAGCTTTCATCATCCACTTTTCTTCAATTGTAATTTAGTCAACTATTCCAGAAATTCACTTTGGATAAAGTTTACCTGTGAATTTGAATCGTGAAGTACGTTTCTGATGCATTCAGTTCCATATTTGAAAACAGAAAAACATACTCTCTCCATCTCTATATCCGCTTCAAGACACCCAGCAAAATAAACCAGCTTTCCCAGTGAAATAATTTTCTCTAGAGAGAAAGCAAGCTTTAATTGCAGTAGTCTCTGGAGCTTGGAGCTTTTGTTCTTAACCAGATGAATACCCTCAACACAATTGTTGCATAAATCCACTACCAAATTCATACAAGTTCCAAGAAGTACTATAGAATGAAGATTATCCTCACTAAGCTTGGTTCTATCTGCAACATGAATATTTTTACATTTAAATCAACCCTTTTATTTTTTCAAAAAAAAAAAAATCAACCCTTTTATAATTTTTTTATTTTTAAAAAGTCTCCAATTCAAATTACGAGGCTTTATAAGGTAACAAATAAAAACAAAGTTCAATCTTAAAAACGATTTTAGCAAGAGAACAACAGGTTCATAATTGTCAATTCAATCAGACATTCATTTAACCTCTATTTTTCAATAAGGAAAGAAAGAACCTAGATAAAGATCAGAGAATTTCCTACTCTTCTCGGGTCAACTATCTCTACAATACTTACATTTATCCTAACTCATAAGGTAGTGAGTTTGGAATGCCTTTTAAAAAACTATATTTCAAAAGTAAGCACATATGTAAACACTTTTGCAAAATTACTACATAAAGGAAAAAGGTGATTTGGATATAAAAATACTTTAACAACCTTAACAATGAACTATAACTTCCGAAAGCTTACCTTGGATAAGCTTCTCTAATACATGGCTAAAAGACCTAATAAAATCATTTACTTTAGATAAGCAGATTTCAGTGGATGCGTCCCTGAAGTACTTAAGTCCAGTTGAGAAAAGGACCATCAATAAAGATAGTACTTGTTTCTGCATGCCAAAAGAATAAACAAATGAAAATGCAATTCAATCAGTTGACATCGAACAAATTATAAGATAAATTTTCTGACACTTGGGGAATCTTTGCCCAACAAATTATTAAAGAAAAGAGCGCATTTAATCACATAAACCCATTTATATGAAATAGAATACTGAACTAGATAGAACTTATAACAAAGTAACTGACAATAATGTAAATATCCTAAAGATATCAAGTTCCTAATTAAATTTATTTCTAACATAAAGTAACTTCGTTTGGAATACATAATTGTCGATTCATCCCTGAAGTACTTCATTTCTAACTTTCCACACCATATATCCACTTACCCACCTTAAATTCAAAACGCTGCATGAGTGCCTTTACAGTGATAAACAATGATGATATCAAATCCTCCCAATTTGGATGATCTAACTGTCTAGCATTCATACTGAAAAACACAAGAGGATGAAACATATCATCAGTCTGGCAACAACGATAAATTTATTTACACTTTAATAAGATTATAGTGTACTATTTCAGATCACCTCTGATACATTTGAGAAAGGAAAGCAAGACATAGTTCCAATGCCAGATACGCAAAACCTTCCGTTTGAAAAAAACTTCCAGGGCAGTTCTGAACAATCTGAATGAAAAAACCACAAAAGACTGAGCATGAATAGTCCACATATTTTGAAGAGACAAGATGCATGTGTTTCTGACTTAAGAAGTAACAACCTTGAAGTTAGCATTACTTTCCCTTATCCACAAAGAACTTTCTCCATTTAATTGCTTTTTTGACACCATTACCCTTCATGTTATATCCTGGTGTAAACTTAACCCTCTTTTTTATTCCTTGATCCCTAGTTTTTATATAATTATATTGTAGTTTCATGAATGAATGAAGTTGTTTCTTATCCAAAAAAAAAATCCACCAGCAGTTTGTGTTGTTAAGGCAAACAAACAATAATTTCCATATTCAAAATTGTCATACTTGGAAAAGCATAATGATTTTTACCTGGGACAACACAGACACTGCAAGAGAATTCCAAGAGATATCCAAGAACGTGTGGTATGAGAAAACCTACATGCGATGGTCAGTAGCGTGTGATAAGAAAATTGATGCGTAATCATAAGTGAATCTCATAAGGAGCAAAAATATTCTAGTAAGAGAAAATGAAAATCTACATGTTGTAATCAATAGAACCGGACGAGAAATCATTACATAATCATAATTATTGATATAGTTAAATCACCAATGAGCTCAAAAGTTTAAGCTGATGGGTTATGATAAATTTAATAATATCAACACTTTAATACTCAGCTTCGAAATTTGGAAAATTCTCAACAAGTGAAAACCAATATTAATTGGGGAGGAAACTATTTTACATGGGAGACTAGATCTCGTTCTTTGATACAATGCTTAAAAACTCAATAACGTGTGTTGATATAATTGAATTTACCCCAACTTATAAGCTAAAGCTTTTGAGTTATTAGTGATTTAACATGATTCAACAAGATATCAGAGCAAGACGTCTGTGTGAAATCCTTGACAAGTTGTTTCATACCCTGTTAATATTGATTTTTATTTGTTGGACATTTTTAAATTGTCAAGTCCACAAGTGAGGCGGAGAGTGTTGGTTGATATAATTATATTTTCTCTAACCTGCTTATGTTTTTTTGGTTGGTTAGTGATTTATAACAAGATTCAACCTGGTAACAGAGTAGGAGGTGTTGTGTCCAAAGCCTTGTCCAGTCGTTTCATTCTCAATCTCAATTAACATAGTTCACTTGTTGGGTGTTTTCAAATTTTCAAACCCACGAATGAGGAGAGTGTTAGTTGATATAATTGAATCCACCCCAACCTATCAACTTTAACTTTTGGGAGAATTGGTGATTAAACATGATTCGACAAATATTATTAAAGGGATAAAAGGAACAAGTATAGAATGCACCTGAAAAAGTTCTATGCAGATATCGACCGTTAGAAACTCTGCACTGCAAAATCTTACTGTCGATAAAGATTGGAAAACAGGCAGTACAATTTCATAGAGTTTAAGTTCTATAAGATTGTTAGTTTCCTTTGGAATGTCATCAACCACACTTGCTGTTGTAGAAGGCGATGGTATCGTTTGTTCCCCAAGGGGATGGTGTGCATGAAACAAAGAAAAAAGAGCAAAACTCCATAGAAATCGATATTCATTAGAATTCAGTTCAATCATGTTGTATCCAGATAAAAAGTTGCTTTCTGATTCATTATTTATAAACGAACTTGCAATCCCATCAAGGTTCACTGGAATTGCGTCTAGTGCAATGGCCTGCAGAATAACGGGCCAAGATTCTTCTAATGAAGGCTGTAACTTTGAAATAACCAAAGGTGATTGAATGCCTTCGAGAAATGGCTTCCACTGCAAGATATGGCGCAAAGGAATGAGTTGAGAGGAAAGAAACAAAAAATATAATCAGCAAATAGTAAACTAGTTTAATATAATATTGCTCACTTTTTTCTTAGGATGCAAGAATAAGCAGGTATGGCTGTAATCCATCAGAACACCAATCCAGTAATTTCCCAATAAAGTTGAACTCTTTGAAAACCAAGGTAACAAGGCTAGGTACTCATTTGGAACTTCACTCTGGTGTCTTCTCAAAAGTGCATACGTGTAACATTTGAGAGAGGCATGTGCAGCCAGAAGTCTAACTTTAATCTGTTCAATAGTTCATAAGTTCTTAGTAAAAATATTTTAGATTAAAAATACTATTGGTCTTTGTGCTTTATTGAAGTAACAATTCCTATAAATTTGTAACAATTTAACCTAGTGTGTAATAATTTAGTTCTATTATGAAAAAAAAAATTGCATCAAAATGAAGTACCAATGTTTAGTCTTAGTTTATAAATTCATTTAATCTCTAATCATTTTATTGATTTACATAAGCAAGAAATGGCAGTCAATTTTAACAATATTTTCATGATAACGACTAAATAAAAAATAAAAATTGTTTACTTTGATTTGAATATAGTACATGAAATAAATTGTTACAAATTTGAAAGCACAGAAAAATAATTACAAACTAAAGTTTAGAGACTAAATTATTACTTGCTTTAAAAAAGACAAATACTTACCTAAGGGTAATACTTACCCACCCAAAGAACCATATGTTTCTTTTTTTAAAAAAAAGAAAAAAAAAAAAAAAAAATTGACTTTGATTGATGGAGAGAGAAATACTAAAGTGGTGAGAGAAATGCAAAAAGTAAAAACATGTAGTCTTAAGGATGGATAAGTATTTCCAAAATACTTACCTACCCTTAGGTAAGTATTGCTTTAAAAAAAGAGAGATTAAATTATTACTTTAATGAAAATATAGGGACCAAAACTACTTTTTAACCAATATTATATATGAAGAAAGAAAAAGAACAATTGAATATACCTTGCATGAGACCCATTCAGCAAAAGAGGGATAATAAAGTTCCTTGAAATCACTCAATAGCCGTGATATCAATGAAAAGATGCGCTTAACAGCACCTTGATCGCCATCAATTATTCCACTCGTGAGGATCTATATGAGAGCCCGTTAACTTGTCATAAAGTAGATTTCAAAGATGATGTAGAAGATGTGAATGTTCTAACCTTAGTGGCTAGCAACAGTCCTGACTCCAAAAGAATTGGGCTATAAGATGTATCTAAGGCAGAGCGAACTGCAGATACTAGCTGGGCCTATAATTCAAATGAAAAACAAGATGTATATGATCAATGAACCAACCACTTCGAGGGAAATCATTCCTTCATGGCTTATAATAATGATTGACATCATCAAATGCTAATGTTGAAATGGTCCGAATATGTATGCGCGTGCATGTGTATAGAGACTCAAAGAGAGAAACAGAGAAAGTAACAGAAAGAGAAGCACCTGATATTGCTCCAATAGAAGGTGATCCGGAAGCTCAGGATCAGCAACATGTTCAAACTATAATCATAAAACACAAGATATACAACACTATCAAAAAAAGAAATCACAAGGAATTTGTAAATTTCAATGATTCAAGAAATACACGTGTGTGCATGTACACGTAGAAGAAAAAAGAATTAATAGGGGACTAAATATTATTCTTGATGATCAAGGTCATCAGAAGTTTTGTACAACCAAGGATAGTACAAAACCCTAATAGGGTTTACAAGAATAAATAGTATAACATAAACCAAGGGAAAACAAATGATCTGATTGCATGTGGCAAACATTTTAACGCAAGGTGTCGTTTTTATTTTAATATAAGATTAAATTTTGCATCACACAGAAAAGAGGAAAAAAAAAGTGCATTTGACATGTAAAGTTGTAAACTTACCTTATCAATAATCAAACTTAGGAGCCCAACACCAATTGGCTTCATAGTTTCGAATTGAATTGTGCTAATCTATAACCAAGAAATTCAATTATTAGATCTACTTAAGATAGAAATTCGAAGTAGCATATCATATATACGAAACCTCATATTTAGCACCTGGTAAGCAAGTGAAATAAGCTCTTGCACATGAAGGACTAGCCAATAACCAGAGCCAGGCCCATTGGCCAATTGGTTCCTTGCTAAATAAATATCAAAATGAGCTGCATCCTTTCCAACTGCACTAGGTAGATGACTGAGACACCTGTAAAACAAGCAAATTTCATTTTAATTTGGTCAAAAGAAAATTAACAGTTTACCAATAATTATAATTTTTTCATGGATCACTAACTAGAAATGCCCTGGGGCAAGTGATGTAATTATTCTCAGTGAAAAGATACTCAAATTTTCTAATAGATTTTATGGGGGTGAAAAGGAAAATAAACACATAACAAAACAAATAAAATCTCCCTTCATTTCTTTTTAATTCTGAAAATATCTATAAGCAATGGGCATCAAAAAATGTGATTAGAAAATGTGCATAAAAAGTTATAAATTAGAAAACGTAAAGGCACATACTCAGCAGCAAAAACTCTCGTTCGATATCTAAGGTGTTTTTCCCTTTGCGTTATAATATTGGAAGGCTCTAAAGCATGTCCAACTCTCTTATGGCTAGAAACCATATTCTCATCATCACCTCCAATGTTCAACTTTGTGTCGCCATCTAGAGCATTTGAAGGATCATTTTCTGAGTTGGAATTACACTGGATATTTCTCCTTGTCGATGTAGCAAGAACCTGATCAGTACAAGAGAAAGAGGGGAGCCCATTATTTGAACATTAGCCCTTACATGACGATCTATATAAGTCAATTAAATTACTTCAATGATTTTTTAATAGAAGATGACTGAAAAAGAATATCGCATGAATTTGAGCAAGTAAAAGAACTTACAAGATTTCTACATATTGTTATCCAGTGAGAGGGGCGTGAAGGGCACGAAGCATAAAGTAAGCGCATGATTGTGGTCTGCACCATATTTGCAATGCTAAAAAAGTCACAAAACAACAATCAGGAATCAAAGAAAGCTGTAACATTTGATATCTATTTTTCCACATTCATAATATATATGGAATTTTAACCATCATGGGGTGGCTCAATTGGTCAAAGGGGGCCTTGGGGTGCATAAGGTGATGGGTTCAAACCCCATGGTGGCCACCTACCTAGGAATTAATTTCCTACGAGTTTCCTTGGCATCCAAATGTTGTAGAGTCAGGTGGTATGCCCCGTGACATTAGTCGAGGTGGGCGCAAGCTGGCCCGGACAGTCACGAAGAGGTTGTGTTATCCTTAACAAAATAAAATAAAAAAGGATCGCCTCTATTCCTTTGGACTATTCATATGATATGCTTGTTTTGGAATTTTTTGTTTCTTATCAAAACAAAAGTAGGGCATACATTATGTCTTTTTGGAAGTCTCTGAATTTCACTAGAACAAAAGAATCTTACATCTAAACTATTTCTTACAAATACATCAAGGACTGACTGTGTTACGATAGTAAATTTTTATTTTTATTTTTATTTTTTTTTTAAGTTACGATGATAAATTAAATAAGAAAGAAATTCAAATATTAAAAAATAAATTATCAATCACATAAAAAGCCTAGAACAAAACAGATAAATATTCATGGAAAGCTGAGTTTCTTTTCAGTCAGATGATTTTTTTTTTTTTTTTTTATGATTTAAGTTGTTTTTTCTCTCATCCCTTGTATTTGTAATCCGACTGTTCAATAGGCATACATGTCATAACTAAACATCAGAGGCAAAAAAAGAATTCATACTTGGAACAAAATCAATAAAAACATTGACCCTCGAAGTTTAGACAACATGAAGAAATTCATTCGCTTACTCTGTATCAGTTTCTCCATCCAACATATGAAATAAACTCTCTTCTATTTGTTCATCAATAATGGGAACCTAAAAAAAGTACGTGATCTAAGACATAAGTTTTATGAGGGATGCAAACCAGCTATCAAAAATCGGAGAAGAAAATAAATTGTGTAAAGTAGATAAAAAACCAATAACCACATACTGGATCCTTTTCAATAAGATGTCGAAGAGTAGATACAGCAAGATGTCTTAATGTTGGCTGCATTCTCAAAAAAACTTGTGTGAATGAGAGAGAGAGAAGACTATCTTATTTATCAAGTTTTAATTTTTTTACAAAGGAGAGAGAGAAGACTGAAGACTATGAAAGAGCTTGAATCTTAGACAAGAAATTTGGAAGCTCATTTCATAATCGGAAGGGACAAACCTGTTTAGAGACTAATGTTGGGAGAAGAACTTGCAGGTGGGAGTGAACAGAAACAGCTTGTGGAGCAAACAAAACAAGTTGTTGTGTAAAGCGGACACTCCTGCAGCAATAGCATGCGACAGATTATCATTACCAACAAAAAGAAGCAAACTTGAAAAGGAAAAGAATATAACTGTTTAATATTGTCCAAAGTTAATTGAATTTGAACTTGATCAGTTTGGATGTCAGATATGTTCATGTTACAATGTTTTCCACGTGATTATGCCAAATGGATTCAAAATTGACATAGATATAGAACTGAATTAAACTTTCTAATACAAGAATGTGGGTGTGTGGAGATGGGGGTGGGGAGTAGAAGTTCAGCTTACTCAAGCATGATTGATGCTTCTTGCCAGGAGCTTATCTCTGCAACAACAGACTGAGTACCAGCCATAATAAATAAATAGTTTATCAGTTCTGATAGAATGTTTAGAAATAAATAAAGGTCATTATGTGTAGCTCTTGTTCAATCAGCATAAAACATAGAAAACGATTGTAAAATCTGAAGACTAGATTCTGACAATACTTACATAATCAAGTAATTTTTCAATTTTATGGCACAATTCATTCATAACCTTAAATTTGCGCTTTTACAAGGAACTGTTGTTGAATCCCAAAATAAAAAAATGTTAAGTATGTCGACTTTCTCTGAATGGCTAATATTCAAACAAGAAATCTTGAACGCCAGAATGGTGCTGCATGTATAAAGCTAACAAATAGGATCCAATTCATCACCCCACAGTATGTGCACTTAGGTGTAGACTCTGGGAAATTTTTGGGAGTAGCGTTCTTCTCTCTGGTGTATAACAGATTTTTTTTTTACCAAAGGCATCATCGTTGAAAAAAAAACCTCAGGCTTGGGTTAGTATGTTGGTCGTAGGTTGGTGGGAAGTGTGGCAGGAAAGAAATGATAGTTTGGAGAAAAGATAGTTATCAATTCTGGGATGTAATTGTATTGCCATGCTTCTTCCCATTGTTTTTTTTTTCATATGTATGCGTGTCCAGACTATTATAGCTTTAAATAACTTCACTTCCCATTATTTTCTATATTTAAGTAGGATAATTTTTCTAGATTTTATTCCTATTTTGTAGGATTATGTGAGATTAGGAAACTTTGTATTTTGTATATATAGATTCTAATGAAGAAAAATAAGGTTTCTACATAAGATTTATAAGATAATTTGTTTTAAAGGTCGCCATGATTGTTCCTTTCTTATCCTCTATAAGCTACGTCTATGAACTACTTTTGAGTTGGCTATGAGTATATCTTCAAAGACAAGAATGAAGGATTGGAAACTGCCTGGAGGAGAGCAGAGTTCCAGCTTCCTTTGCAGCTACCATTCCCTCTTATGTTCTATAAATCAAAAAGTGTATCTTGATTCGCATTGTTGAGAGAATAGCTTTTCTCCTTTATTTTCTTATTTTAAGCCTTCCACCAATAAATATTCTAGCTTCAAATAAAATAAAATGTAACCAACTAAACTTGGACAAAGTAGTTGAATGGCTGGTAATACCTTGCAACGTGAAAAGAAAATGCTTCCTGGAGCCAGTTCAGGACCAAGAACAGCAACAATAGCATTTATTAGGCGACCAACTCCTAGCTGAAGATCAATTAATCCATTCTCCTCGGACAGAAGGATATCCAGTGCAAGGCCGAGAGTTGCCTAAAATAAATCGAGACCAAAATTGTATGGAAGAAAATATTAGCCATTCAGATAGTTTAGCATACTGCAAAGAAAAATAAAATGGAAATATCACAACACAACACCAACGGAATTAATAGTTCAATGTCCAATTAATAAGTATCATAGCACCAAATGAGAGAATCAATATCAGAATTTAATATTTCTTTGGATATGTAAATGATATCAGAAATATAGAATAGTATAATTCACATGAGGGTGAGAAGAAACAAATCAAGTATTACATAGTTAGTTAGGTAGTTAATTACTGAAACACTTAATACTTTTTCAAAAACAATTACTGAAATGCTTATCATCCCCATCTGGTTCCATAACTGTTAGTAGCTATTACACTAGAGTGATCAAGGTAGTTATAGGAACGGTCAAACAGTTTGACTACCAATTTAACTGTCGGGCTGTTTTTAATAGCCTGAGTCAACACAATCTGCAGCCTTCTGAATTTCTGTAAATAAACAGCTACAGTTCTTCCCCATGAGAATCCAGCATCAATTTTCATCAACTTCAATTATCATTTTAGGTTTTTCCCTCTCACTAGGAACTAAGCAAGCATTCATTCTGATTTCTGAACTTCATTTAAGAGACTTCCTCTCCTTTTTAAAATGAAAAACTAAACTTTAATAAAGGTAAATGAAAGAACACAAACAGTGAACTTGAGCCCACAACAAAAGAAGCAAAAAAGAAGAAGAAAAAAGAAAAGAAAATTAAGCTCAACAAGAATACAAAAATTAAAGGCCTAATAAAGAGGAAAAAAGGCAGTGTGAAGTTAAAATGTCACCGAATTCAGCTTCAAATATGAAGATTTCAAATTTTGAAATTTCTCAAATAAAAAATGGATGACCTGAACTTGGGACACATAGGACAAGCCAGCAGCTTCAATAGTCAAAAGAAGTCCATGCAAAGACCATGTCTGCAAACTGGTAATCGAACTCCGAGCAAGCATGGAAATTGAATTCACTGTTGCAGTAACTAATGTTGACAGAGCCATCCCTCCTGCGCTGAAGGTAAAGGAAAATGCATAGGTGAGAAGAATAATTTGACATAGAAGTACACAAGAACAAAAGGAAACACTTTCTTTTCACAAACTGGGATGAAAAAGAAGAAAAAGTTCCAAGGATACAAACTCAGAGTGAAAAGAAAACAAAAGCAACCAAACTAATAAAGTGTTGAATCATGTTAATCCATAAGAGGGTAAAAAAAACGACTAAGAAGAAACGAAAAACATCTAAATGCAAGTAAATATTGAGAAAAGAAAATTATCATTAACTACTAACCTTCTATGTATGCAACCAAGTGCCAAAGCTATTGATCCGGCATAAGTAGAGTCCGTCATTCCATTTAGGTCGCCAAGTAGTGATCTAATCTGTTAATATAGCATGTAATGATAACACTGATATACAACAAAACTCAAAGGAAAAAAAGTGATTACGAAGATATATGTTAGACCCCTAAGGAGTGGTATATATATATGTGCAGGGGGAAAGGGTAATTAGTCATTAGTGTCTTTGTATAAATAGGAGAGTTAGGGTCTTTGGAAAAGGGGGAAATATTTTGGTATTGTCTTGGAGAAGATTTGGGAGAGGGTAGCCCTCTCGAAAGGCTATGGTATGGTATTGTAACATCTATCTATTATATCTTAATATATTGTTCTTGTGTATTTATTAATATTGGTGTTAGTTCTCTTGTGTATGTTAAGGCTATCGATGTCTTAACGAATTGGTACCCAAGCAAGTTCTTTCTAGGGCAAGAGTTCAAGCAATGGATCGTGATGAAATCTTATTGGAGTTAAGCCTTTGTGACCAAATAAATGCAAATGTGGGATGAAATGGAACAAGTTTTGAAAGCAATACAAAAGCATGTGAAGGCAGTACAAAAACGGATGGTTCTCCGCAACCAAGTCAATAATCCTTAATACAAAGAGAGTAGTTTTCCTTGGCATCCAAATGTTGTGCAGGGTCAAAAAAACAAAGAGAGTAGTTTATGCGTGTGAATTAAAAAAGTATACCATTCTTGCACTGAAAATATCATTCCCAAGACGGGCCAATAACCCAAGGCCTTCAGCGGCAGCTCTACGTTGTGATTCACAAAGGTCTCCAGTAGCCAGAATATTCTGTTCAAATCAATATCTTTAAGAAGAAGAAAAAAAAGAAGTAACATGTAAAAGAATCTTAATTAATCATGGGAATGTAGCACAACAGAAAAAAAAAATTACCAGAAAAATACCCTGGGCAGAATTTAAAACCTCAAGGCTTACAGGTGGCACGCACAAAGACAGAAGCGCCTGACAAAAATTATTGGTCCATTTGTAAATCTCACGGTCTCAAAAAACTACACCCACAAATAAGAGAACATAACCATTACCTTGAAACCGGCAAGCAGCCCCACACATATATTAGTGATGCTGGCAGAATGCCATGGCTGTTTCTTTCCGGCTTTCATACACTGCTCCATAACTCCAAGAAGGGACAACATTCCCCTACAGTCCTGTTTTATTTATACAATCATGTTAATAACATAGCGTGAATGCATATTTTTGGAAAACACATTTGAAGATCCAAATCGAATCCTGAATATTCAAACCTGACAAGCAAAGATAACCCCAAAGCAAAGTAGCATCTGGTTCACCAATTTTTTGTATATTGTCTCTGGCTTCATATTCAAAATAAAATCAAAGTGTGAAGAATGAAGATCAAAGAGGCCAGAATAATAAAGGGGAAATCAAGAAATTAAAAAAAAAAAAAAAAAAATAGTATTTAATTTAATTCTTCATTTAATAATGAACCCAATATTGGGTTTAAATAGATTACAATAGATGACCGAATTATAAAGGAAAAATATAATATCTAATCATAAAAGGAAAAGATGACCCAATAAATATAAGGAAAATATACTACCTAGTCATAAAAGAAAGAGATAGAAAATAATATTTAATCTAATTCTAAAAGGAATAAATAATTTAAAAGATGAAAATACTAAAATAAACATAAACGAACAGTTTGTATCATTTTTTTTTTAAGAGAGGACAAGAGGAAAGTATTAATTACCTGAGCAAAATTTGAAACCTCATCTTCCCATATTGACGGAAATAGCCCATCTTTTCCCCCTTGAAAAGCACGAAGCTCATCCTCGAATGAATCCCTAAGTGAACAGATAAAAGGGAGAAATCTCTTTAAGGACAACCCAAAAACTAATTTCGTTTTTTATCTTTATCTTTTTTATTTTTCTCGTGTCCTTTTGATGGTGTAGCTGGATGAAATCATTCAAAAAGGCATGCAAGAATTCAACCTAATCAAACGTGCAAGAAAATATACAGGGAACCTATATAACAAAATCTCCAAAATATAGCAAGAAAAGCTACAGCAGAAATTAATCTTTATCACCTCCCAGGAATCCAAGGACCCAACCATGCATCTCGTCTGTCAAGTAGTAACCTCAAGCACGAGCTTTCTTCACATCCAGAGGCATCCCTTTTGATTTAACCAAACAAGCAGGAGCAAACGGTCATATCAATAATACTGAAATGAAAATTTTAAACTAAAGAGGCAAAAGGATAACGTCGCCATAAATTGAAGGTGCTTGTTACCTGAAAGGAGTTGTGCATAGCTGAATAATCTGAGAATGGTCATTCTTATACACCATGGGATCAGGAATAGATTGATAAGCAATCAATGTTCTAATGATCAAGATGTTTAGGGCAGGTCTCAAACTGGCCAGATTCTTGGTTGCTAATAATGAAATATGGGATAGGGCTCTGCTTTCCATTCAATTGCAAGAATATTTATTTAGATACAAAGCTAAAACATGTTTTTGCATGAAACTGAAGAAAATATTTATGAAGAACATACTGAAAAAGATATTTTTTTAAAAAAATCTTAAATGGCTAAAGAAACAAACCTGCTCAAGTATAGAATCACTGGTTGAAGAAAAACTGCAGCACTTGTGACATCTGGGGAAATAAAGCATCTAATAAATGCTGTAAGAGCATCAATGGCAGTAGACCAAACACTGCAAAAAAAATTAAGAACACTAACTAGGTAGATACAACTAAATTATATTTTAAACAAAAAATACACCATAAATAATACATTAGTCAAATGTCTCTTATTCTTACATTTTGTACAAACTAAATTTTGAAAATTAACTTACCATAACTTAGAAGTCAAATCCCCAGTTTGCTTGATTTCGTGTTCCATATTTGCAGTAAAAAGTGCAGCCCACAAGGAAAGAATATCAAAAACCTGGTCTTCAAGTTCCTTCAGGCACCAAGAAAAGCAACTTAAGCGTTTGAAGCAGATATTGAAAACAAACCATGAGACGATCATTGGGCACCTCTTTAGGCATACAAGCCAATAGTGATGATAAAAGTAACCACCCAGCTTCATTCTCAACTGCAGAAGCAACAGGATTGCGGGAGGGATCTGTCAGCATTTTCTTTGATACTTCAAGCACTGATATGGGAAATCTGGTCATGAGAACAAGAATTTAGGGTGATATGACCTTGTTTGTATAAGAACTACCGAACAAAATTCTATTAATGTTGTTGTTGACAGAAACTTCAAAACCTCAATTTTGAAGAAATGTTGACAGAAACGTCAATAGATATGTTAGGGCAACAACTCCACACCTAAAGTTCCACGTATTTTTAACAAGCAAAACTTCCATTGAAAAGTGGTTTGTGCTCAAGCAAGACCAATTTGTACATAGTTAGATCCTTGTTACACCAGAAATTGATAGAGGGAAAAATGATTTTTCATTCATATACGAATGTGTAGCAAACAATTGAATCCCGAGGAAAAACACACGAGCATTATACTCTATAACAGGCAGCAGTTTAGATAAAAAATGAGAATCCTGAAATTTGATTAAGAGTTAACGAAACATCTCCAATAGACTGATAAAAACAAAAAGTTACCTAGATGGATAACCAAGAGGTAGTTTGGGAGATACAGACACTAAAGCTGCCAATACAGCAGCCTGACCATGCAAAGAATTGAGTTCCAATTGCAGTTTGTAATTCTGTAGCCAGAAGTAAAGCCAATCAACAATCTTCATAACTAGTAAAGCATATATCTAATACTTTTTTATGATGAATTTTTTTTTTGAAATAAGGTAACCACGCCCGTCCCTAAGCCAGGCACCGGAGACATCGAAGGAGTATGTCATAGGTGAGATTTTTTTATGATGAATTTGTCAAGTAAGCAAACCATAACTAGGAATATATCGGTGCTCCCAAGTCCCAAGTCCCAAGTAAGCAAACATCAGAGAATGTTATAGAAGAGAAACTGCCTTACAAGGTAATACACATCATTTCACCCAAAAAAAATACTACATTTTTAAGTTCAACAACAATTGGGGATAAGGGGTTAAAAAAAGAAAAGAAAAAAGAGAACCAATACTAGAAATCAATGAGTGTTCATTAAATGCCTTGTCATCAGCCAACAAGAGCAATAGTTCAGTTGCATTAGTGCACTCCTAATAACCTATAGGTCATGGGTTCGAGTCCCTCATCTCTAATGTTGAACTAAAAAAAATGTCTTTTTATCAGCAACCAACCAAATTCATACAATTTCCTCCGCCTCCAAATTCACTAAACAGCAAGTTTCAAACAAAGACACAGAAAATTGAGAGGGAGGGAGGGAGAGAAAGAGAGAGAGTAAATCCAAAAATTAAGGATGCAAAGAAAAAAGGAAATAATTAAAATTGAAGTTGTAGTGAGTGAAGAATTGAATAGTTAGAAATTGAAATAGTAATTAGTATAAATGCAGGGGAAATAATGTGAAAATATAGAATAAGAAATACTAGTACCTTTTCAAACGAAACATTCTCTCTTAGAGCTGTTAACATGGTCACTCCATAAGAAAATAACCCACCAACACAGTTAGGATCTACCTCTGTCAACGTGCGCAATGATAGAGCAGCTTCAATGCGTACCTGAATTGAATGTGCATACTTAAGAACCAAGAGTGCAATTAATATACCGCTAGGCACAATATGCAGATAAATAATTAATAAGGAAACATAGAAACAGGATGTTTAGACTGAAAATTACAAACAATAACTAGAACTTACAAGCTGAGAAGAATGAGAAACCGCAGCAAGAACCGTGCTGTCAAGTATTTCCTTAAACTCTGATGGGACCTGTGCATATATATAAACAAGCACTGTTTGACCAACTTCTCAAGGGACACAAGTAAAATCTGTATTCTTATTTCATAATACACTGAAGGCATAGGTGCGTGTTACTAGCAGATGTGTTCTTTTTTTAACAAGAAACAACACTTTTGCAATTTCTCAAGGCAACAAGCTCCTCAAAGGAAGCAGAAAAAAATAATAATAAATAACAATCAAAGAGAAAAAATAACAACAAAACAAACCTGAATAAAGAATTTATCATGAGATCAAACTAGATGGAAAAGAGATTATCCCCAAACCAAGAAAAATAACAAAAAAAAGCTCCTCCAACTAGTCAAACACCAGCGTCACGGGTTCGAACCCTGGAAGAATCGGTATTTGTAATCCCCTCCCCCAACTTGTACTAAAAAAAAAGCTTTCATGTCTTTGATATGCTTAGATACAATAAAGACTATATTGTGTGCCTGGCCAAGGGACGGGCGTGGTTACCTTGTTTCAAAAAAACTAGTCAAATAGTATATGAACCAAAACTGTAAAAGAATGATCATTAAATTTACACCCCATTTTTTAGAAGAGAAACAAAAAAATTGCACCCCAAAAAGAAATCTTTCAAAATCACAACCATGCCTTACCTCTCCCAGACTTTTCAGAGTATAAGACAAAGTACGCAAACAAGCAATCTTCATTGAAGGGCTAGCATCTGGAGATTGGAGCTGTCAATTTCAAAAAAGAAAGTTGTCCCTTTATAAAAATATTAAGTACACAGCCAAAAAAATATTTGATTTAGACAAAAACATCAAACTACTCTTTATTGATAGCATCAAAACACAATACTATATTCAAATCAATTCTGTCAACCTGCTTTCCTAAAAAAACCAAGAAGTTCCTTTGGGTGGGCTCAGTCATTTGATCAGTAATGCCAACCCTAAGAATATAGAGCACACAAGCCTACAGCAAAGAGGAAAATGAAAGTAGTCAGTTGTTGGTTATTTTCCATATTAGACTCCTAGATTATTACCTTGTATTTGATATATTATTGAGAAAAGATATTATCCT
>JBBMEF010000028.1:832772-851993 GCA_037832685.1 Sicyos baderoa
CACACACCAATCGTAATATACGATACACATTGTACAAACTTTTGGCAACAAAAATAGTTTAATTTTCAGAAACAAATTAATTTTCAGCAGAGATCGGATAGATACACAGATGATCAAAGTCTCAATTTCAGTGCAAATTAATGGCATACATATGAAAGGCGAAGATGGAGATCGGGAAAATACCAGTAAAAGCAAGAGAGTAGAAATTTCAGTGCAAATTAATGGCTCTAGAAGGGAGGATACGGCGGCACAAGTCCGTTTCTCGTCGCCTTGCCGCCGTGAGGGACAGAAATCGAGCTCGCCACTGTAGCTTTCTCCTTCGCAGCCGTGTGTTGTGTTGCAAGAAGCGCCGCCAGTGAGGATCTGATTCGCCGTGAAATCGAAGGGTTCGAGTTTCGCCGCCGTTGGGGTAACTCTCAGCCGCCGCCCACCATTGCTGCGCTCTGCGTGTTGATCACCAAAAGTGTTTGGATTGTGGGTTAAGAGGTGAGGTTTGACCCAATCAAGCAATTTTGACCCATCCTTAATTTTACTTGTCGAATCCACATTTAATTTGAACCCTTATTAAGCTTCTCTTGATTGGTTAATTTTTAGGAAATTTGTTATGTATACCAATGTTAGGGTCTTCTATTAAAATGATAATATATTTTTATTAAAAATTTGTACCAAAATTATGAGTAATTGAACTCAATCAAACTCAATCAATAACTAGTGATTGAACTCAATCAATTTGTTAAGTGATTAAGGTCAATTGATTGAATTCAATCACTAGTCATTGATTGTGTTCGGCTGAGTTCAATCATTCAAAATTTTCGTATATGTGCAATTATTTTCAGTTTTGTGCTATAAATGTAATTTTTTAGCCAATTTTTATTATACATGAAAAATTTCATAATTTTTAAGTCATTAACTTTTTATCGACCAGTTTTGACCTATGTTGTTTTTCGTAATTTGAATTGAGTTTGAGAGGCGTGCATAGGCCATCGAGAGTTACTCGAACTCGAATTTTTAGAGTCTTTCCTCTTAGATAAATTCGATATTCTAAGCTCGATTTAATAGTTTAAGATGCTAGTTTTGATTGATTTATTTTGTTTCTCGACTCATCTACTCATGTGATCTCATTTTCTTTCTTCTCACATATCGTCAAACATCCCTAATTTTGTGTACTACTTATTTTTATATTATCTTCTAAAAATTACGATTTTTAACATTTATAAATGTTACATGTTTTTTTGAAACACTATAAATGTTACATTTGTAATATTAAAAAAGTTACCATTTGTATCTTAAGAATTCATTTCCTTGACCTTAACTAATTTATTAAGGATCCAAAATGAACTTGGGTAAAGTTAAAAAGACTTAACAATTTGAGAATATAATGGTCAAAATAAAATGAAAGTAGATTAAAAATTTGATTTTTTAAAGTTTAAATTGAGAGTAGAAATATGAACATATATGGCTAATAATATATCGATGTATATAATTATGACATTTCTATTGTAAAATAACATATTTATGTTAGTTGAATTCAGTGTTCAACTTGCATGTAATGTAACTATTAACTAAGAAAAAGGTACAGAGTAAAAGCCTAAAACATATTCACTTTACCAAAAAGAAAGTAACAAATAGAAGTAGGGCAGGGCCTCTTGTTGAGGCTGCAATTCTTTGAAATGTTTAGGATAGGGCCATGGCGTTAGGGTTTTTTTTTTTTTTTTTTTTTTTTCGTGACTGTCCGAGTCAGCTTGCATGCACAACTCACAAGCGTCGACTAATGTCACGGGACATACCGTCTGACCCTACAACATTTAGATGTCAAAAAATTCGTAGGTATTAATTTGAAATTAATTTCTAGGTAGGTAGACACCATGGGATTTAAACTCATCACCTTATGCATTTAAGACCTTCTATGACCAAATGGTTGTCATGGCATTAGGGTTAAACAAGTCATTGAATCACTTTATGAACCAAGAGACAAAGCCCAATATGAGAGAGATTAAAAATGGAAATAAAAACGAACAAAAGTTTTTTCTTTCTTTTTTTGTTACGATTTTGAAAATAATTTTGGTGACATTTTGCTTAACCTAATAATTAAGGACATGTTTGAATGAGAAAGGCTAGAGTGATTTGAATATGACATGCCAATAAATAGTTGCATGAACACCATATTTGATTAAAGTGGTTAGAAGAGGTGATTGTATGAAATTTAAAAGAATGGTAGAAAAAACGATTGTTTTGAAGTAGATCATTGTAGAAAAAAATTCATTTGCAAAAAATTGTTGTATAGGAGGTTGAACGGAGAGGTTTGGAATATAGATCAAAATACTATCCACGTTCCTTTCTCATTATCTATTCATAGTAAAAGATAGGTTCGAACTCCTAACCTTTATCTTAATAGTCAAGGGACATTAACTAAAATCTACTTTACAAGCGAGTGCCATATCGTACCATTTTCCTTTTGGTAATTTTAAAACAAATTTAAAGTTTTAAGAGTAAAAGAAACAACTTTTGAGATCAAATTCTACTCCAAAAAACCTATGTAGAAATTTTGTATGATAAGTTAAAAATCTCACAAAAGATAAGTAAAAAGTTCCAAATTGTACAACCAAAAGAAGCCCAGGGGAGGGCCTAATGAAGATTTTGAGAGGGGCCATGTTCAAACTTGAGCAGAAAAACAGGAAAACAAAAAAAAGAAAAGAAAAGATAAAATTCATTTATAATTTTATTAATGGAGAGCAGGATTCTTTTACCAGAAATCTTAGGATGAAGATGAACAGAAATACTACAAATCTATAAATATTCTTTTACCAAAAAAAAAAAAAAAAAACTACACCATGGCTTCTGAAACTATGATTTTTATATATCTATATATATAAAGTAAAAGAAGGAAAAGATTTTTCTGTGGGTATTATATTGTATATAGAGCTATATGCATATGTGTCCTTCTTCTGACCTTTGCCCTAAGTCTCTCAAAATAAATTAATATGAGAATAGATCAAATTGATAAAATATTTACAATACTAAGCAAATTTTAAAAAAATTAGCAACTATAGTCAAATATACGATATAAAATAATACTTTTTATACTGAATAACTAATACATAATATAGTATGATGAGTATTATTTATACTGTATATTTGACTATGGATGTAAATATTTTTAAATTTGTCTAAATCTGTAATTATTTTGTAAAATTGGACTATCTGATACAATTTTCTATTAATATATGTGTCCCAATCAATTTTAGAATTATCTTTACCTTTTGTTCCATTTTATATTAAAATGTTCAATATTATTGATTCTGATTAATACTAACTTCAAACTAATCATATTATATAGAGATCTAATTTCAAATTATTTTTTCAATTATTTCTTGATTTGATATCATATATCCAATTGTACACCGAAAACATGGTGCGCAGTGTGCACACTACATTAAAAATCTATATAAATTACCTACATCACTAGAATAAAGAAAATATTAACACATCACTAAACATTCTAGTAACAAGCAAATAGACCCTTATGAAATAAACCGGTTGGATTACCCATTTTCAATTATGGGTTCTTTGAGTTTGAATCATATCATCTAGTTGGTTTCCATGCATAGTATATTTTTCAAATCTATCAATTAAACTGATAGAAGTCTATCAGTTGAACTCATATAAGTCTAGATCTATTAGTTGAACGGATAGAAGCTAAAGTCTATCAATTAAACTGATAGAAGTCTAATGATGGTAGAATATAAATTTTAGACAAAATATATTATGAATGAATTATTTAAAAAAATGTGATACAATTGTAATGAAAAGCAAAAAATATGCTATTGAGAGTAAATTTCATTTAATAAATCAAAAAAATACACAAACTACTCTAATATTTTAACTTGTACATAAAGAAAATAAAGGGTTAAATATTTTAATATCAAGTTTGTAGGTTGAATATTTGAATGCTTTCTTTCTTTTATTTAATTTTTAAATTATAGATTTAGTACACTTTTGTGTCAGTGCAACTGTTTATCTCATTCCCTCTTATCCCTCTCCCCTCTAAATTTAACCACAAAGGTTAAAATGAGAGAAAGAAAAAAAAAGAAATAAAAAAGTGAAGTTCATTGCCATTTCTTAGCAACCCATTTCTCTCCCTCTCTGAATTTCTTCTGTTCAAGGTGATGATGAGCAATTTCTTCCATTTTTTTTCATGCTAAAATGTAATTTTTTTCTCTTCTTTTAACTTGAAAAACATTGCATGCATGGTTATGAACTATTTAGATGAAAATTTTATTTTTTTATTTTTCTGTTTTATGTTAAAGGGATTTGATGGGTACAGCTCAATCTCTCAACCAAAGCTCCAACAACTTCTGTCTTTCACCAACAAGGTAACAGTATTTTGGATTTTTTTTTTTTTTTCAGATTTATTTTACAAATAAATGAGCTTCTTCTCTTTCTATTTTACAATTTAATTTTGGAGTTTAAGTTTAATGTAGGATAAACATCATTTATTTAGAAATTAATTATCAATAATTATTTTCCAACAAATTAAGTTGTTAACTAAATATTATAATATGGTATGTCGTAAGAATAATGGTAGTATGTGATAGTTACCAATATACAAAAATATAATGAATTGGGTAATATGTTTACCTTCATATGTGTGTAATGGGGTATGAAAATAATGCAATTTTCTTTTCTTTCTTTCTCTTTCTAAGAGAAGGGTTAAGTTTTTTTTTTTAAATAATTTTTTTGATGATTATTTATTTAGTCAAAGAAGAGAACCAGGTAACTATTGTTTAATAATTTTCTAATTAAAGAAGGCACCTTTATTATTAACTCATTAATTACACAATCTTATTGGAGATTTTTCTCTAATTTTCATAGTGTTGGTTATCTACACACATCCCAAAAAATTGAAAGATCAAAAGAAGTAAATCTTCTTTTGTTTCAACATTCTTAACACAAACTCCTTTTATAATGTTAAAATTCTTAGGAAAACAAATCTACTCATACATCTAACTATAGAATCATAAAATATGAACATAGCTTAACTATTATAAAAACACATATCGCAAAACTAGCACAAAACATATGACCATTGGGGCACATTCAAAAAATTGAAACAATTCAAAGAAGATTAGCATAGCTCGACACAAAGATAGCACGCACAAATCGAAAAAACTAGTATATAATATTTTTTTTCGAAAAATTTACTTATATAACTGTATGCAAGGAGCATACAAAAAACCTCGAAAGTATATAATATATATTATGAACCACAACTTTGAAGGGTTTGAATTCTCACGTCCTATATCTTAACGCATGTAGATCAGGATTTAGAATTCATATTCACTTCCAATGACAACTTAACCACATCACCTATTAGCCTTTAATTAGCACATATCAATACAAGTCTTTTCAACATGTTTTGTTTCATTCTCATACTTTTAAGAAAAAAAATTCACCCAACATATGATTGCTCCAAATTAAACATGTTTAACTATAAAGTTATTATAATTGAATTGCCATAAAAAAGAATATGCACCTTAGTACAAATAATTTCTTTTAAGTATTTCTTAACTTTAACTTTTATATCCTCAAGATCTCTCTCAATCGGATGTGAACTCGTTTCACTCCGAGGTCACACATAAAGGCTTAATATATATATATATATATATAGTTACTAAATTTTAAAGAAAAAAACTTAACCGGTCCATCAATGGATTGAACATAAAATTTAAATTGAAGATGACAATGTGTTGGGAAAGGGGTCTAGATATTAATATTGCTCTGTCTCTAGGTTTTATGTTATGTAGGCACCAATCACTATTATTATATCTAAGCTCTCCTATATAAACTAGGCCTGCAATTTATAAATTTTGTCTTAAGAGAAAAAAATAATAATAATAATAATAAAAAACTCAGTCAAAAATTTCCTATCTCCCTTTTAGAGTTGCTATGAAGTAACATCTCTCTGATTCCTACATTTTTGTTTTTATTTTCTAAAAAAAAAAAGGAAAGATAAGTTTTGACAAGATATTAGGAGAAACATTTCATAAATGTGAGAACTATTCTTAAACCCTTGATGGATGTGACATTTTAAGATATTAAAAACAAAACCTAGCTAGGAACCTATCCTCACTTGTTGTTTATTTTGAAACACTCATTTATTTACTATTAATTGTAAACAAAAAATTAAAGTGAGTTTAGTACTTATTAATTAGCATTTTTAGAAGCGACATTCTAATCTACTTCCTTTCAGACCAAAATGTTTTCTAAATCAAAATGTGAGGTTGATGGTTGATGTTCTCTAAATCAAATTTAAGTAATTGTATGGTAAAAATATATGACCTGTTGAAAGATTGTGTGATGAAACCATGATATAATGATTTTTCCCAAAAAAAAAATGATATTTTGATTTATTTTTTTTTAAACGCAACACAATTGATTTTGACAAAAAAAATTCTTCACATTTTATTAGTTTTAGTGAAGTGTAACGACAACTTATTGCAATAGAAAAGAGTCAATTTTATAGAAGAAAACTTCATATATAAAAAGGGAATTTGCATGTATATTACAATAAGGCAGAATAATTGCATAAATAACAACTTTTTAAAAATATTTATAAATATAGCAAAATCAGATTTATAGACTCCATCAATAGTGTTTGATAGACTCCATCAATAGTGTTTGCTAGACTCTATCAATAGTGTTTGATAGAGTCTATCAAAAAAAAGTTGCTATATTTGCAATATTTTTAAAAAGTTGCTATAATTCTAATGTAGAGTAAAAAATTTGTTATATAGTGCAAATTTCCTATATAAAATGGTTTGTGAGTCACATATAATTAAATGAGCTCGAATCCCTCCATTGTTCAAGAAGTAAAAAAACAATAGTAATTTTTAGAAAAATTTAACTTTTTACCAAAACATTATAGAACAAAATGCAAACAAAATGGGTGGCTCAATTCATGTTTAATTAAATCAGAATTCTTATTTAGATAATGTAGGTTAAAGATAAGGAAAATAAATATAATTAAAAAAATAAATAAATACATGAAGCTTGTACTAGATGAGAACATAGGACCCACATGGTACGTATGTTACCTTGGATTTGTCTTTGTTGTACAAGAAAAAAATCCAACAAATTTGTCATCAATTTGTCACATGTTCAAAACTAGGAAGCAAAAACACGTCATATTTCATACGAGGTTAAGCAATGGCACATGATATTGAAGTCCAAATTTGGAGTTTCAGGTGAATTTTGGACTGTGATTTTGAAAGAAAACAAAAAGTTGTCTCCATTAATAATTTAGATGGTTAAAATTATTTTAATCTAATAGTTCAAATTTTTGGGTCTTTTTTAATTAGTGAGAGTTTGTAGATTTGAACCTCTATTGATCTAAAATAATGTGAACTAATGATGGGCTAAATCTTTTTTTAGCATTTTTTATTTAATTGAGATCTAATGAATGGTTGATATAGGTAAAATAGAATCTAATTAACCTTGGACTAACTCTCTTAGGTTAACTTGGAGTTTTTGGATGTATATTATCTTTAATTTTGTAACATAAGTGTAGTTCAAGTTTAAAAATGCATTGTCATTCACCTTGTTGGGTTGTGTTAAACCCTCAATCAATTCAAAAGTCTAAGCTGATGGATTCGGGTAAACTGAATTATATCAACCAACACACCTTACTAGCTATTACTAAGTCTTTGGTTGATGGTTCAATATCAACCATTCTAGACAAAATTATGATTTAGTATGATTGTTAATTAATGATCTTATGGTTGTTCCCTTCCCATCTATGTGTTTTTTTTAATCTTAGAGGGTCTAAGATAAATTTACGCGTATAATTTTGATTATTCTAATTATTATTTCCTTGTCATCCTTGTATGCATGGTAAACCTATAATATTTAATACATGTCTTGCCTAAAATTGCAAACCTTCCTTAAATAAGTTTAAAAAAAAAAAAATTGCAAGCCTTCCTAATAATATCTTAGTACTAGCTATTAACTCATCGTTTTTTCTTTTCCAAAAAATGTCTCGAAAAGGCGATCTAGTTTGTAGTCTTGACATAAAAACACTTCAAACAAATCGAAAATAAAATGATTTCAAAGCGAAAAAAATACACAAATTAAGGTTCTTAAGAAACAAAAGTATTGTCTTTTGGAGATCTCACGTTCGAAACTCGTGAATGAACATAATTGTAAAAAAAGCATTGTATCATATTCATATCACATGCATCTAACTTTTTAAGTCAACCATGCCAACTTCCATAACTCGAAAGGATATTAGATTCAAATAATCTCAATCTCTTTGCTTCATTAATTACATCAAAAGGATTAAAACAAAAAAGGAGAAATAACAAAAGGCATAAAAGATATTATAGAGATGATGTCCTAATTGATTAAATTCAACTGTCACAAAATAATTCAATCTCCCAATGCTTCCATTTATAGCTCATATAATGAAGTCCATGCATTTTCCTAGGAACCAAAAAAGCACAAAACCATCCATTTTTGTAGCAGCCAAATGCCTTCACTGCTCCAAGCTGATTTAAAAAACACTCATGTTGGCTGCATATGAACATTTCATAACTAAACTTTAGTGAAGTACACAGTTTAAATACAATCATTTTTTTCCTAAAACATATGTATTTTATCTGAGCATTCATTCAACTTCATTTTCATAGGATATGCAGATTCTATTGAAAAAACTAAAGTTTTGGACCTATGTATAAAAAAAAAATATATATATATATATATATATATATATTAATAAGTTCTTTTTTTTAAAAAAAATATGTATATATATCTTAAGCTTATTATATGTAGTTTTCTTGCCTTCTCCTTTTCCAACTGTAAAACTATCACCAATATTTCCTAAAAGCTTGAGTTAGTTAGGGTTTAGTAAAGTTCATGTGTGTTTCTTGAGCTATTCAAGATTTGGTAAAGTTCTTGTGTGTTTTTTAGTCTTGCTAGTTAGTATTTCTAATGTCTGAAATTCTAAATGAAGAAATTAAGTGACAGTTTCATAACATTAAAAGTGTTTTCTTGCCAAGCAATTTATGAGCCAGAATAAACATAACAATTTATCTAAAAAAAAAAAAAGAAGAAGCAATTTATGAGCCAGAATAAACATAACAATTTAGTTCACATTTCCAAAAACTAGAAATAGGAAACAAAGAACTAGAAACCAAAACCTTTTGTCTTCCATTGCTTCTACAAATTAGTATAAAAATAATGAGAGAAAATAAGAAAGTGGTAACCAATATTCAAGCCCATAATCATCACATAATCAGATTTCTAACACTCTTTCTTTGTGACTTAGTTCAACAAAATTTGGGGTTAGAAGATTCAAACTCGAAATTAAAGTATATATTTATATCGGTTGAACTTTGATTTTACTTACCATATTTATTATAGACTTAAACTTAGTTTTTTCTACTTCAATGTCATGTTAATCTAATACTATGCAACTTCCAAAAGCCTTCAACACTCAACTTAAGTATGATCATTTTGAATGGTTATTTTACTAACTCATTGAATTTCAATCCTACAACTTCTGATTCCAGAATAGATCAGCCAAATAAGACATGGGATTCAAGCTGTCTCCAACATCTTTTCTCTCTATGGTACATTCTCATTATTGAATTATATATTCTCAACATATATATTATAAAATATTATACACATTTATGTCATTCCTTAATGATTTTATTTTGTAGAAAAGGATTAGTATTTAGACTAGGCATAATAAATCTTAAAGGAATTTTATACTAGTATTACATATAATCTTGATGTGGATTGATTAACTTTACCCTATGTCAAATGCTGGTTGAGCCTAAGGAAATTTAACATGTGTTTTTAACTTAGAGGTCAAAAGTTTGAATCTTGATCAACTCTAAAAATATTGTTGTTATACCTAAAATAAATTTATTTTACCCTAAATCTATTTTCAGACAAGCCAATATTATGAGAAATGTTAAGTATAACTTTATATATGTATGAATGCACACAAATATGCTCAACAACTATAAATATTAAACTTATAGAAATACTTAATTATTGGAGGAAAAAATTCAATTCAATATTTATAGGTCAACAAGTTTTTTTTTTTTTTGATATACGTGACTGTCCGGACCAGCTTGCGTGCACAAGCGTACCTCGACTAATATCACGGGGCATACCGCCTGATCCTACAACATTTGGATGCCAAGGTAGTCTACATGTATTCTTTCCTATGTTTGTTGCTTCTGATCTCACTCTTGTTAACTATCTGATCTGCCTTACAAACTTGATCTTTGTTTTCTTTGTCTAAACATTCTTGTTTTTTTACATTTTTTTTCACACAAAGTTCCCCTGTCCAATGCATACACTTGAATTTAAAGGCCTTGTATTTTTTTGTTTTTGTAAATTTAATGTATCTATACTCATAGTTTATCTTGAGTCTTAGTTAATTTAAGTTTTGAGGTTTAATCCTTTCAGAGGGTTTCTAAACTAACAAGCTTATCTTTTTACAATAGAAAACTAATTAGAAGAAAAGGCTAATTAATGCAAATTCTTACATTCTTCTTTTCTCTACTTCAGCTGCATCTTGGTAACTAAATCTATTTACTCTCTTTATGATTCTGCTTCTCGCTCTAAATTGGAGAGATTTTTTTGTAATTTGGCATGTTTCGCGCCCAAAATACAATATTCTTCCCTTCTCTAAATATTTTTTCCTCTTTTATCCCTCTGATCACAATTCACATGGTGTTCATTTTGTTAATCCTATGACTTCATCATTCCTCTTTGGGTACTTATTTACCAATCCCTTAGCATTTTTTTTTTTTGGGCAATTCCACATATTTAGTCCAATATGTTCATAAAAAATTACATTTCCTTTTTCCCTATTGAATCCCTAAATCACGACTAGTCTCAAAAAAAATTGTGCGAACACATTCATATATTTTCGCGACACGAAATTAGAAATAAATCTAGAGATCAAAAAAGTATGAGAGAAATTTTAAGAAGATATGAAACTAATAATCACTAGATCTTACATATATAAAGTGGGATTTAATCCAGATGATCACCATGGACATGTAGCTGTTAATGCAGGTTTTGGTTGTTGTTGCAGGCATCCCATGGCTTTGCACACACTTGAAATTCTGCAAATTGTAGCTCAAAAAATGACATATTGATCTTCAAATTAAATTGATTTAATTAAATTTTGGTGGAAAAAAAAATACCTTGGAGGGAATTATCCATATTGGCAATTGAACAAAATCCAGATTGTGCTCTAGCAAAAGAGTCAATGTTGATGTCCCAATTTGGAGGCAAATTTGAAGGAAAATAGAAGTTATTGCAATTGTTGTAATAAGCATCTCCTTTTGAGATCACCAAATTTTTCTGAAAACCTGAACTTGTGGTGAATGGAGATGGCTTCCACATGATCCCTATGATGTTGTTTTCTTGATCCGACAAGCTCGCTCCAACCGCGGTGGAAGTAGAAGACGACGACGCAGGCGGCAGTAGCGGAGGGGACCGGAATTGGTGGTTCGAAATCTCAGGTATGGCCTGTTGGGATTTGCTCATGATTTTCTCCTTGGTCCTTTCCCTAGCTCTTGCTCTTGCTTTTGCCCTAGATTCCTTGGCCACAACATCATGAAATGCAACATTTTTCTTTGAGGATTTAGCCAGCATTATTTTTTCATCCTCATCATTGGAAATAACCTCACATTCAGAATCCAAATCATACAAATTGTTGTTGTTGTTGTTGTTGTTGTATTTTGAAGAGCTTTGCTTTGTCTTTGTCAACTCTTTAATTGCTTTTTTTGACTTTGTGAGGAGCCAATCTAGGGTTTTGCTGGCTTTGTCATAACCCAACATGTCTTGAAGATCAAAGAACTTTCTAGAAATCTCAATGGACAATCTCACTCTCCTGTCCCTCAAACCCTGAGCTGTGTAAATCTTGCTATGCCTATCTTTCTTCACTGTGCTCTTTTTTGTGATGAAATTATTTGAACCAAAACACTGATTTTGAGACATCACAACTTGATCTTGTTGCTCATTCTTCATCCTTGCAGCTTCCTCATGGAGTACTCCAAGGAATGGGGCTCCTCCGGGTCCCGGAAGCGAGAGCAGATCTTGCGGGAGGTAGACGACGTCGCTCGGGTTTGCCTCGGGGTGATGCGGAGGCGGCGGAGGAGGAGGAACTTGGTGGTGGTAAGAGGAGGAAGGGAAGTACTGTTGAAGAGGGAAAAGGTGGAGATTGTTGGTGGAAGAAAACATATTTTTGTGTGGTTTGTAATATGAATCAGTAGTACTTTTGGGGTAACTTTAGCCCTCTTTGGGTTTTTTTTTTTTTTTTTTTTTTGGGACTTCTAGCAAAGCTTGTGTAATTAAACCAACTGAGCACCTGCAAGAGCAGCTGCTTTCCTTTCAAACAGCTCCACCCATTATCATTCTTTTTACAAATTTCACTTTATTTTATTTTTTCTTATGGAAAAATGGTGGGCTATTAAAAGCTTGATGATGAAATGGCATATTTCATGTACTCAAAAAACCAACATCACCACTAGTGAACCTTTTCATTTTCTATTCTTTTGATTTTATGAGTACCGAGCACCTGCAAGAGCAGATACATTGTCTAACCTTATAACATTTGAATATTAAATTTTTTTATTAAAAACTTAATCGTGTAAAATATTTAACTTTTTTTTTTTATCTTTAGACTAACCATGATCATTATTCATTACTGCTAGTGGATTTGGAAAGACCCCACTTCTTCTTCTCTATAAAATTAGGGTTTTTTTGGGTGAAAATCATGCATCAAACCAAGTGGAATATTTATGGAACAAAAAAGGTATTTCCAACTTTATTTAATATTCCTTTTCATTTTTACAGTTTCCATTTGGGAAAAAAGCTGATATAATTAGGGCAAAATCTATGAGAAGAAATGAGCAAGCAGAAGAAGAGGAATGCAGAAATGGGGAGAAGGGGATGAGAGAAATGTATATAATTGGAAAAGAAGCACATGATTTGAGGGTTTTTGCCACTAAATGTGGGACCAACAAACAAAGCATAAAAGAGGGATTGATGTGAATCTTTTAATAAATTTGAAAAAAAAAAATAATAATAAAACCCTTCTTTAATTCAGAGATAGAGTGGGGGCCTCTCTCTCTCTCTTCTAGGGCTTAGGTTTTCAAGAACAAATTAAACTCAACTGTAGAGGAGAATAGCTAGGTCATTAACTTAACATTTATCTAGTTTTTTTTAAAAAAAAAAACTGGAAAATCGAAGCTTCGCTCCCCTATACCGGGATACCACTGGCCCGTCCCTGAACTGTGGCACCGGGATACTTCGAAAGATATTCTAGTTTAAGCGCTTTTCAACCGCTTCGAACCAGAGATCTCTCAAGGAAGCTTGCCTCGAAGTCCTAAGCCTACTTAACATTTATCTTAACATTTATTTAGTTGAGATTCATATTTTAATATGTTCCAAGGGATTAATTAGATGTGATATAAGTTTAGATATCAATAGGTATTCATCAAAACCAACCTCATCAGCTATGTTTAATTCGCTAACATTATGTTTGACCATAATGTTAAAAAGTTGAACTAAAAGAATATTAAAAACAAATCTCATGATGAAAAGCTTATATAACAACTTATAAAATAGGTGTCAACCTAATTTAATATAGATTAGGGGTCAAATCATCTCTACCTCTCTCACAATGGTAGGTATTTGATTTGTTTCTTTGTATTTTTGGTATAATATTTTGAAAAAGGCTATCCAAAATCATAAAGTTTGACTCTTAAATTTTTAGGTCGTTTCTACTTTAAAAAAAAATATATTTGGTTCCTGAATTTTTAATACTTTAACCAAGAGAACCTACCTATGAATAATTCTTCCTAGTCTTTTTAATATTTAAATATTGTAGGATCATGTAGTATATCTTATAATAATAGTAAATGTATGCACAAACTAACTCAAACAATGTAAATTTAATCGTGATAGTATTTAAAAATCATATATAATAGACTAATGACTTTTTTTAATTCAACATTTGTGATGAGGTAGTTCAAACTCATGTATTATGAGTGCACGCAATAGTGATAAACTATGACATTGCCTCTATTGCTCTAAATTGGAAAGTATTTTTGTAATTTTTCTCTGACCTTTGTATGCTTCTGGCGTACCGTAATATAAGTATCTTTTTTCGAAAAGCAATAGTGATAATAAAGTTTGGAAATAGTGATGACTGGGTTTAAGAATATTGATAATCAAATTTAGGAATAATGATAACTTGTCGACAAGAGTTCGGCTCGATTGATATGAAGTATGATTTAATAAACGAAAGTTACGTTATAGGTGACTTGATATAGCTCAAACTATTTTGACCCTTACCCCAACACCAAGTATGCTATTATAGTCCAATTCATTCTTGTCATAGCTGGGGCCCAAACAATCCGTAGAAGTATTTAATAAGTTCTTCAACTTTTAATTTTGTGGTTTATCGCTTTAAACTTTATAAATGTATGATAAATTTCTAAAAAAAAAAAATTGTCTATTTTTTTCTTTTTGAACCAAGCATTCACTAATAGTTTAAAAATTATATACAACAAAACAATAAACTTAAAAGAACATCTCGTTCTAGGCCCACAAGTTGTGCCAAGATAAAACAAAAGACGAAAAAATGTAAGTCAAGAAAGTTATAAATGTTTTGATCAGACCGATATTTTCAGGGGGGCTTGTAGATTGGAACATAAAAGGCCAATGATAAATTGTAAACACTTCATTAGTTGACGTTGAAAAAATCTTGGAGATTAACTCTATCAACATAGTAACCACCGAGAAGCAAGAATCTGGCAAAGTAGAAAATAAGAATTTCACGATAGAAACAGATGTTAACCCAAATGAGTATTTGGTCCACTCACTATCTTAAAGGACACATTAAGGATCCTACATTGAAAAAGTGAGAAAATCTTATAAAATAGTTTAACTATACTCCGTTGTCATTTGGTATTAAGATGGACCCGCATACTATTTAATATAGTATCATAACCCATTAAATTCAAACGAGTATTCGGTACAATTAAAATAAAACTGTGATCCGTTTCAAGATTGATGAATTTAAAGAAACAAAATTGCATAACAACATTTATAAGAAATGTTGGGCTTCTCCTTTCGTAGCCGGTTAATTTTGAGAAAATTAAATGTGAGCCTACAACATTTGGATGCCAAGAAAATCTATAGGAAATTAATTGTAGATGGCTATTATTGGATTTGAACACGTACTCTTATGGACCCCAAAACCTCATTTGATCAATTGAGTCACCTTACGTTAATTAAATATAGCTTATATTTGACCTAAAAGTATAAATTGACATTATGTGTACGTGTATGTATAAATTATATTATATAGTTTAAAATTTGAAAACAAGTTTGTAGATGTCCAGAAATTTATGGAAAGGACGAGCAGAAAATGTTACAAGTATTGCCTATTTACACCAATATATAGAAAACAAGTTTAGGTCTTACAGAAAGGCAAGTAGCTCCATAAATAAATAAATAAATAAATAAAAACGTACACTTTGGGAAAAGAGAATAAATTCTTTCTATTAAAAATTAAAAATTAAAAAAAAAAAAAAAAAAAAAGGGGTCAGATCACAAACCCAGCATTTTCCGAAGAAGACAACTTGCAGACTACTATTTCTTAATTATTATTTTTAAACAAGACAAACGATAGCTTCCATACATGGTTATATATCGAATTCAAGAAGAAAGAAAAAAAAAACACATATTATACATTCATATGTTTATATATAAGCTAAATTATATAGAATTGGTCGTTGGCGTGATTGGTTATTATGTTTTGAGTTAATCTATTTTCACTCTACGGTCATCTGTTCGATTATCTTGCATATTTTGATTTTTTTTCATTTTGATTGTGATTATAGATTAAATTTTAGAACTTCGAAAAGGAAAAAAAAAAATTAGATTAATTTTTCAATAACAAATTTGAAGTTGTTTATTTTGACAATAGGCAGGGACATCGGTGTAGTAGGTTCAATGACATAATCGGAATACATTTCTAACATTTTGAAGGAAAATGATTTTTTTTTCTTTTTAACGAAAATTATCAAAACATACTACAAAGACTATTCTAAAAAAAAAAAAAAAATTATACATATATTAAAGGAATTTTTGCAGGAAAAGACCAAATTGATAAAATATTTACAACATTATGCAAATTTGAAAAAAATTTAGCAACTATGGTCAAATATACGGTATAAAGTAATATTTTTTATACCGAATTATTATGTACCAATAGGATGAATATTATTTATATTGTATATTTAACCATGGATGTTAAATATTTTCAAATTTGTCTAGATCTGTAATTATTTTGTAAAATTGACCTATTCAATATAATTTCCCTAAATTAAAATTGAATATTTAAAAAATCATTCACCAAAATAGAATAAACTTTTATGTACAAAAACCAAAATGATATCGTAACATAAAAAAGATATTACATTACATTTATCCTTTCATAATTGTTTCAAAACAAGTTTTTAAATAGAAATTTGCTAAAATGTTGACTATGAACTAGAAACGATGTGGCGTTGAATGCTTGATTGGACTAAGTGTGAATTAATGACATTTTGTCCGCTCTACTTTCGTTCGACATTTTCATACATTTCATACCAAAGGTAAAGACTAATATTCTAACTTTTTCAAAGAATATAGATTATCTAATGGTGAAAAAGGGCCTTCAAGATTTAAAAGGTTTTAAAATAGTATAATGTTTATTTTTTTTTTGCAAAAAAGATACGATACGATATAAAAGATTAAGAGTCATGATTCCAAAACGTTCTCCAATTAAGAGCTAATAGTTAAATCAAAATAAAATAGAAGATTTAGAACACCAAAAAGCCATTTTAATGATCACACTATCAAAAAAGGAGCTTGGCTGCACATCCATATATGAGTCCTCAAATATACGAGCGTTACGCTCACGCCTGACACATCACAAAGCAACAATATTGTATTGAGAGGTGGGCTTGTTTCAATAGTATAACGTGGCATAAACTAACTATAACACTCATTGATATTTTAAAAAAAAAAACTAATGAACAAAATCGATATCACTTATGATTAAGTAGTCATATATATACTCACATTGGAAAAATATAGGCCTCTCCCTACCTTAGGAGGATTTGATATGCATATATTCCTAGTGACCAATTTTCTAGGCTTTCCTTTTGTCTTGTCACTTTCATCTCCCACACAAAACTTTCATTTTTTTATTATTATTTATTTTAGGGCTACATTCTTGAGAAAGAACTTGGGCCCAATCATTATTTGTGGAGATAAGAAAAATCTCAGCAAAGAATCTCTTTGGACACAACAAATCAGGAGAGATAGAGATTGTTTTATAGAGTCTATTGAGATTAGCCTTTTAAATTCACATTGTTTGTGTTTGACCTCTTTCTTAAAAGTCTTAAATTTGTGATGTTTTAAGTTTTTGTTTTAATATTTAAAAGTGAAAAATTTATAGAGCTATCATCCACATTTTCATTTAATCTTTTTTAGTGACAAAAAGACAAATTATATGTCCTCAACAACTACGTACAAAGAGAACTCTGATTCTAATAGTATCATGTACAATCTAATAATCAAGATGTTATATATTCGATTCTCTTATTTTTCAAATTATTTTTGAATTAAAAAAATAATAAAAATTGAGCTTAATTGATATGGAGTAGAGCTGATATCAAGAAATGATATGTTTAAGTCACATAAATTCTCACAGATAATTGAATTATATATATAAAGTATTTCATGTATTTTATTTTTATTCGTTTTAATTTCTAAACTTTAAATTATTTAATTTTAGTTCAGGTACTTATAAAATAAATTTAAAAAGTTGATTCTTATAATAAAATTGATCTGAATTACAATTTTAATATGAGGAAGGAAAAAGTGAGCATGAAATTAGATATTTAGAAATTGTGGTACTAAAATTAAACAAATTTGAATTAAAAAAGAAAACTACGTGATAGATATTATGATAACTTTCGCTGTGTATCATGCTTAGAATTTCTTTTTTCTACGTGATAGATATTACGCCTTGAAATTTGTTATGAAATGCGTTTATGACAATTTTTGATGAAATCCGAAAATTGTAGTAATAAAAATGGTTTATCCATTCAACAAAGAATAATAATAATAATAATAAAAAAAAAAAAAAAAAAAAAAACACAATCAAACTCAACTTTTGTTACAGCATTAAAAAAATATTCTGAAAAGTACTCCTTTCAAATTTATTATAGGATTGAAAAAATATTTTTATTGTTTGGTGGTAATTAGTTGATCAATACGTATTCAATCTTAAAATTGGTACTTTACTCTTATTTCCGTGAGAGTAATAATTATCCTATATATATGAGTTTGTGGTCTTTTTCCTCTACTTTATATTAAAAAGGTAACATTGACTATGACTTTATTTCGTAAATATTAATTATCATAAATTTATAATAACATTTTTTTAATATTATCGTATATGGTTTTTTTTTTCTTTTGTCATTGAGGAAGGGTTATGGTTTTTTGATTTGGGAACTTTTGTTTAATTAATAGATTAATTAGTGTTTCCATAAAGCCAGAGAGAAAAGTATATAAACATGTGTGGATGTTTGGTTATTTGAATAAAATGGGGTGTGGTGGAAATGCTTCCTTCACAAATTATATTCTATATTAAAAGTAGTAAAGTACCATATTGGGCATTAATTCATTTGAGAATATAGGAAAACTATATATGCTTGGATTTTCTTCATTCTCTCTCATCAAAACCCTCCAATTTTAACAAATTTTAGAAAGAAGAAAGATTAGAGAGAGATTGTGTGGAAGTTTTCCCATTTTGACCATGGTGTAATATAATGATGTCTTCAATTTTTCAGAAATTGTATATATCAACCAGCTACATTTTTTGTTTTGTTTCCCTACCAAACTTTATGGGTTAGGTTCTTTTGGTTTATAACATTAATCATTCTTCATCTAAATTCTTTTTAGAAAATTTGTTATGTATACCAACTTTAGGACTATTTTTTAAAATTATAGAACATTTTTATCAAAGATTCATTTATACCAATTCTGAGTGATTGAACTCAATCGAACTCAATCAATAACTAGTGATTGAACTCAATCAGTTTGTTAAGTGATCGAGCTCAACTGATTGAG
>JBBMEF010000028.1:861479-878259 GCA_037832685.1 Sicyos baderoa
TCCGAAAATACAAAAAAAAAAAAAAATTGTCATTAATGATGCTAAGGGCATTATTGGAATTAATGAAAATTAATTTTCAGAAAAAAAAATCAATGAAATAAATTTACAATTATTTATCTTTTATGAGAAATTTGTAATTATTTCTTAAAAATGGTCTAAGAAGTACAATTTTTCAATCTAATATGAGTCACATTTTAGTTAGTCACTCACATTTATTTTTATATTTAATATCCGTGACTGTTCAGACTAGTTTCCGCGCATTTCGACTAATATCACGGGACATACCATTTAACCCTACAATATTTGAAGATATTAATTTAAAATTAATTTTTAAATATGTGATCACCATAAAATTTAAACACAAACTCATATTAAATTATATAAATAAATATTAATATTTAGGTCCTATCCGAATTGATGTTGGTTTTTGGATTAAGGGTAGGCACGTAAAAAAGCTCAAATAAAAATACACAACATTGTGTAATTTTAATATTCTCACCGACAAGTGGATGGAATACTGGCGGGCCGAACCGTTTAAAAGGAGAATGATTCAGCTAGGAATTATAAACCGGCACGTGGAAAAGTCGCCGGTTTGACTAATGTCCACCGTTTACACATGCGAAGAAGCTGAATAATAATTAATAAAAATCGGCCATCATTATCTATATTTAAAAATCCAACCCCTCCACTTTCCTTTTATTCCACTTTCTCGGCATCAAAATCATTTCCAATGGCGACGCTGCGAGCAATTTCCAACTCCGTGGGATTAGCCTCAGCCTGTAGGAATCAGGCTAATTCCTCCATTAATCGCCCTGTTTCCGTGAAGCTTTCTGGACCGTTGTTCGCTCAGAGCTCCAAGCTCTTTGCCGCTCCCAAGAATCTGAGTTTCTCCGCTGCTGGAAGATCGTTCTCTTGTCAAGCCAGCGCCGCCGATTCTCCTGATCCGAGTGAGTCTTTTTAGGTTTTCGCAATGGATCGACGCTCGTTCTTCAGGATCTGTGTGGATTTTGATTTTGATCTTGGTTTCGGTTTTTGTAGGTAGAGTTCAGGAATTATACGTTTATGAGATCAACGAGAGAGATCGTCAAAGTCCTGCGTATCTTAGGTTGAGCCAGAAGAACACGAATGCGCTTGGCGATCTGGTTCCGTTCACGAACAAAGTAAGTGACATTTCTGATCTGTTTGATTATCACTTTTCGGTGTTCATTCGTATTGTTTCTGGAGAAATTAATTACTGTGTATAGTCCATGTAGAATCGCAAAATTTTCCGAGAGTTTTGATTCATTAGTCTGCTTACATTCTTTGTTTCAAGTTTTCTCGGGAAGATTTTTCTTAGGAAATACCAATTTCTTGGAAGATTCCCGATGGTCAAGCACGAGGAAGAAAAACCAAGCACGTTCTTGAATAATTTATTGAGTTATTTTTCGGAAATATAAAATAATAAAAAGGTGTTTCGATGAGGTTTAGTTTGAGGAGCTACTTGAGGAGTGAGTTATTATTTTGGACTAATTATTAGTTATTTTCACCAATTATTTGACAACTTAAAAATTGAGAGTTGCATTAAAATTGAGAAGTTAAAGATAATAATGAAGGTGTTTAGATGAGGTTTTGATGAATAGTTATTTTGCAAAGTTATTATGAGAAGTTAAAAATTAAGACAAGTAGCAAAAAACTTGTTTGAATGTGATTTTTTAAGATGAATTAGAGTCAAAAGTTTTGTTTGAATGCAGATTTAGTAGTTCAGTTACAAAATAATGATTAAAAATGAGTGATTTTTGGATGTAGTTTTAAGAAGAAAACAAAGATCCACCTAATTTGTTTGAATTTGAATTTAAAATAAATAAATTATTTTGAATCGTTAAAAAAGTGATTAGAAAAGTGCTCTACAATGAAAAAACAATTGATTAGAAATAAGTACTTATTTTAAGTACTTAAAAATAAGTAATTAAAAATGAAGGCTAATAGTAAAAGTGAAGGAGTGATTAGAAATGAAGGCAAAAAGAGAAGTAGTTAATAAATACTCATTTTAAATCCTTCCATAAATTTAACAAACAAACCCCTCCTTCCAGCTGTATACCGGAGACCTGCAAAAACGGGTAGGAATCACAGCGGGGCTATGCATATTGGTGCAAAACAGACCGGAATTGAAAGGTGACCATTACGAAGCTATGTACAGCTTCTACTTTGGGGATTACGGTCACATAACAGTGCAGGGGCCTTACCTCACCTACGAGGACACGTGGCTGGCTGTGACTGGTGGGTCAGGAATATTCGTGGGCGTGACGGGTCAGGTTAAGCTGCAGCAGATTATATTCCCGTTCAAGCTCTTCTATACCTTCTACTTGAAGGGCATTGGGGACTTGCCTGCTGAACTTGTTGTGAAGCCCACTGAGCCCAGCCCAGCTGCTGAGCCCAGCCCAAATGCCAAGGCTTGCCACCCCCATGCCACCGTCTCTGGTTTCACTAACTAGGGTGGAGTTAGTCATTCGGTTGGTCGTGCTGGGTTGGGTCGGGTGGAGTCGAGTCATTTCGTTAGTCTGTGTGATTTGTAAAACTTGCAGTTGTTGGTTTTTGTTATTTGTAATTTTGTGGGGTTACTAGGAGTGTTAAATGTAGAGGTTCATAATCATGAAGGGTGTAATTTGTAAATTGTTAGTGACCTTTTACTTACAAGTGTAGTAAACCTTCTTAGTGCATGAGACTTGAATGTTTTGTCTTTCTTTTTATGGACAGTTTAAACTTCATAGCTTTTAGTCAAAAACATATGGCGGCTGGAAATAGTTTGTGTTTATTGTCGGTTGGTTTGATGATTATGTTATGTATTCTATTGGCATTATGCATTTTATTATTAAATGTTCGTTAATAAATATTCATTTGAACTGCTGGTTGGACTCCTTATCTTATTTGTCTATAAAACTTCAAATTTAGCTTAAAAACACTTATTAATATATATATGTTACTAAAAAAAGTCTTCAATAATTGTCATTCTCTTTTTCAATTTAATCTCAACTATTTTAACAGCTTCAATTTATTCTTTCAAAAGAACTTAACTTCTGTGAGATCATGTACAAGCTACAAACTTATTGTTGAATTAAAAAAGAAAATATTCAATTTAATCTCATATATTTTATAATTTTTCTATCATTATTACTTTTGTTAGGAAATATTAGAATTGCCTAATGATACACTTAAGCTATATGATAATACTTCGGTAAAAACTTATAAGAGAAGTTAGGTCATCTAATAGGAATAACTTTTCCTCTAAATATTAAAGTTAGGCCTAATTATTTTATTTTATTTTTACTTAAATCTTTATTTAAATTATTCTAAAAAAAATCTTTATTAAAAAAAAGTTATTTAAATTTCTGTCAAACTCGGCGTAGTCGTCTTGAATAAAAATATTCCATCATCAAAGACCAATGCCTTTTTCAGAATTAAATTAAAAAATGAAAAAAAAAACTATCATTTTCATGAAACCAACATTGCATACACAAAGAAACAAAAACTGAGAAAGGTAGGATGAGTTACATACCTAGGCTGGGACCTCTAATACTTATACAAATTCCCACGTGTCAATCACTTCTAAATATCTATTCGAAAGTATATTATTCCATTTAATAGATTATAATTGTGCATGAATTATGATAATAAATTATATTTGTGGTACGTTAATATCACACATAAATGTTCTTCAGTGGTAAATTCAAGAATTTTATAATCTATCAACAAGATTCCTCTTATGCTTACTGCATAATCAAATCATCAGTAGTAAATTCAAGAATTTTACATAGGATACAATACACATAAATTCAATAAAAAGAATGTAAAAACAATTTTTTTTTCTTTCAAATGTGTAAACTGGCTATGAAATGATCATTCCTCTATCGATATTTCACGTTAAATTTTCTATTTTTGAAAATGATCTATCAAACAAAGTTTTTCTACCACCCCTCAATCCAACGATTTTTCTTACGAGCCCTATTATAAACAGCATTGTCCAATCCCTTTTTCAAACAACTTTATCTAAATATGGTTTCTATGCGACCATTAATTTAAATATCACATCCAAAATCATTCCATTTCTTCCTTCCACTCATCTTTCCCATCCAAACATGTCAAGCATCAACAACCAAATCATATCAACAACAAATTTCAGACAAACTTAGATCATGCCATGACATCTACATCCAAAATTTGAAGGGAAAGCACCATAAACAAAATGACATGGGAAACATTTTGAGCTACACAACAACTTAGAGTGAGACCCATTATTCAAAACACAATCCTAACAATATAAAACCAATAATTGAGACTGAAAATTGTTGAAATGGACTTGTTCTGTCCAACAAAAAAAAAGCACTTGGCAATTCAGGCTGTGACAGATGATTGTTTCATTTGGGAAAAAGGAACTCAGCTTTATTAAATATGGAATAACAATGGACCAAACTAGAGAAACCGATTTGACATTCAAACATGAATATATTACAATTTAAAAAAAAAAGGTTCATAGATTAATGGTAATTGCTTTTATACAAATATTAAAAGCAAAATGTTATAATAATTGTAAGCCTTGAAGTTGGGTTTAAAAGGGTTTTTGAATTGAAGTGGCATCTCATTTCTTGAGAGGCTTAGAATGGAGCTGTTTCATCATAGTTCACAGAGAAAAGAGACAGAGGAGATCAATTTGAGAGAGTGGGCAGTTAAGGGAAGAATCAAATGTGAGAACACAAGTTCTAGAAGGTTCTCAGGGTCTAATATTAGAAGAAGCTTTAGGGAAGATGATGGCAGATCTTTCAGATCAAACATAACCATTTCCAGCACTGCTTCTTCCCCAGGCTATTACTCCATGAAAGGTGCTTCATTTTTACTTTTTTTTTTTTTTTTCAACTCAGTTTCTCTCAGCTTTTTGTTCTTGCTTTCTTTTGTAGATGAAATTGACCCATCAACCTATTCATTCACTGCTGCTCTCAAAGGTAATACATATTGGCTGAAAATGTCAAAAAATGGAGTTTTTTTTTTTTTTTTTTGAGATTTATGGTAAAGTGGGATGGTGGGTTTTTATGCAGCATTGCAAGCCAAGTCAAGTTATAATAGTTGGGAAAGTTTGTCACCTGATGGGGTTGCTTTGAACTCAAAGTGGTGTGAAGCAGAGAAATATATTTGCAATCCTCTTTCAGGGGAGGTTCCAATGGAGTGTTTATCTGCTAAATCACTAAGTGCAAGGTCATTCAGAAATTCCAGAAGCAGAATCACTATGTCTGCTCCTTTAGTTTATTCCACCAATTCAAGACAACTCCATCAAAGGCCTATTACTTTTCCACGCGATGAAGCAATTCATCCGTATCCAATTCCAGGTATCATCACTTTTTTCTTTATGATATCTATGAGTGTCCGAGCTAACTTATGCATCACGGGATAACCTGTCTGATCCTCTAACATTTGGGTGTCAAGAAAATCTGAAAGAAATTAATTCCTAGATATGTAGCTATAATAAATTGAACCATAAAATTTGGTTCCCTAAGATCGTCTTAACCATTAAGTCACCCCTACTTTTTTTTTCTTTTCCTCTTTCTTTTTGGCTTCTTTGTTCTTTTTTATTCTTATAATATGGTTTGAAAGATTTCTTTGAAGTTGAATTCATTATCAAATAAGTTTTCTTGTTTTACTTTTTGGTGCAGAAAAGAAAGTGAAAGGGATGACTAAGGATGTTGGAACTCAAAGCACACCACCAGATAGAAGTTCAACAAGTCCTAGCCCTGCTTCTACGCCTCCCATTAGAGAGAAATCGATAAAGGCATGTGGGAAAGAAGAAACTGGTTCGCCAAATCCTTATTCTACTCCGAAAAAGAATTCAGAGGACAGGGTATGTTCATTCTTTGATCTTTCAAATGAAAATCCTGATTTGGTAGAAGGAAGATCAATGGGGTTAAAATGATAAGCTTAATTACAAACCCAACTAATCGAGAAATCTAGGAAGAAGTTGAGTGGTTAAAACATATAGCCTCGACCAAGAGATAAGAGATTTGAATTCTCATCCCTACATGTTTTTTTAGGGGGACTGAACCCGTGACCAGGTTTCGGGTTGGACACATACTTATGCTGCTAAGCTATTGCTTTTGTTGTCCGATAAACTCATTTCCCAAGAGATAAAGAGTGTTAATAGTGTCTTTTTTTCGACAAATGGGGCCGTCAAGATTGCGCTTGACTGATTCGGATAGACGTTGTAACAAGATAGAGAAGTGTAAGAGTAAAAATGGGACCACGTTTAGCTTATTCACATATATTCCTATAGGCTTTAGTTTACAGACCTATGATTTGCTCCCATGGTTGTTTGCTTCCCAACAACTCATACAGTTGTGGTTATCTCTGTTTGTGGGAAGCATTTTCTGGACAGCAAAAAAGAATCAATCAGATGAGAAAAAAAGATAAAAAGAGAAAAGAAAACTTGGAGGTTTCTAACCAAGAATATATCAGTAACAAGAGCAAAGCCATTTTCACAAAACATATTTCCAAACTAATGTTTTATTGTGGAGCCCATGGAGATAAAGATTCTTTCCTGGAAAATACCAAATGGGTTCACAGAAATTTTTGCTTTTATTTCTCTCTTAGTTATGCATTTGAAGGGTATGGTCAAATGGTCAAAATAATGAGAGAAAAAAAGTTGTCTATGAATCTTTGCATCTGTTATCATAAGAAATCTACATGCTTGTACCTCAATATCAGCAAGTATATTTTCAAGGGGAAAACTAAAAGTGAAAAGAAACAAAAAAACAGTTCTCAAAGGTTATTTTGAGGTAAAGAAGTGACACCTTATGGATTTTTTTTACTGGTATGATGAACTATGATTCGTCATTTCACCAGTAGCTTTAAACACTGTTTGTGTTTGGTAAGATTATGGATCGTAATGAGTAAACTCTGGTTGGTGTGCTTGATTTTTCCTTCCCAATATAACAACAAGATAATACCTTTCAGTTGGGGAGGAAAAGGTAGCAGCTCTAAATCAATCAAAACTTCACTTTCACAGTGAAATCTTTAAGGGGGGGCTGTTTGGAGGGGTTGGGTAGTCAGTTGACCCGACCCCGGTCTTAAGAAGCAATTATGTCAAATCACTCCCATACATCTCCTTCCAAACGAGTTTTTTCTACTACAACCACTCATAACCTCACCTCTTAATGCCAAACACGGGTTTTTTGCCATAACTACTCCAAACACCCTAAGAGGCTCAAAACATGATTAGCTGTACAGTCCTTCACATGGCTAATCTTATCATTTTAGGCACAAAATTCCATTCCAACACAGAGATATTGCATATATATATATATATATATATATATATATATATATATATCTTTCCTAAACCTAGGGTATACAATAAAGTAAAAAAAAAAAAGCATTTTTCTACAAATTTCCAGGAGGGTCATGATGATGTTCAATGTTCACACATGAGAATGCCTAAATTAGCAAATGTAAGAGATTTCCCATTTCTCCTGAGATACAAACTTAATAACATCAAAGAGTGTAATGTGAATAATGCAGGTGACAATAAAAGGAAGAAAAGAAAAGGAGATGACAAAAGGAGAAAATGGAGATAGAAACAACAACAGTACAAAGGAGCAAAGGTGGAGGCAAGGTGGATGCCTGTCATGGATGAGAACAAGACAGAGAGATAAACACAAAACAAGAAAGAAGAATTTTTTACCTCATTTGAATTTGAAAGGGTGCTGAAAAGTTACTGAGCAAAATGGAAAGAAAGAAAGAAAGATAAAAAAGGAGGAGGAGATTCTCTTTGTATTATTCATTCAGGCATATCTTTGCAGGTGTTAGTGGGGGTTTGTGTTAAGAAATTAAGGGCAATCATGGAGAGGAGAGGGACCTCAGGCCTGCAAAAAGAAGGGTTAGGGCTTTAAGTTTTTTTTTTTTTTTTTTTTTCAAATTTGGGATGGTGAAAGTTGAGAGCAGCTTTATCCTTGTCACTTCACGTGCATGCCTTTGTCTCTTTAGCTTTAAGACAAACAAAGCTTTTACTAATTAATTACTAGGATTACTGATTTCATTAGCTTTCACTAATTACTAAGAAATGAAGCTTCTATCAATATCCAAGTCTAATGCTCTATAGATTAATCATAAAAATGGATCCCTAAAAAAAGTGCAATTGGTCTCTAGTTGCATTATACAAAGTGCTTTGTGAGCTAATAAAACAACCCAATCGAGGACCCTTTCAGATGACAGCAGTAAGAAATTTAAAATGTACAGTTTCACATTAGTTAAGAGTATTCAAACAGCGACAATATGATTGTTTAATTAGCTAAAGTTATCGTTTTAAATTGGCTCATTGCATTTTTAGGTTCTCATTGTGGTCGGTTAATTTTGTTTTGGTTGGTCACCTTCTAAATTGTGGTTCGGGACCTTTAGATTTATTGGGAGCTGTCCCCGTTAGTGGTTTTTCCTCCGAAGAGGCTAGGTTGTATCTTTTTCTTGCTTAGTTAATGAAGTGTGCTTTTCAAAAAAATTATGGTATTTTAAAGTTAAAACTATGTATTTTCAGAAATAAAAAATAAATAAATAAAACAACAGTATGTCTAGCTCAATTGTATAGATAATTTTTAATTGTGAAGTTGATTTTTTAAAGTTCAATTTTTTTAAAGTCTTTTAACTATTTTATTTGAACAACGAACTAATCATATATAAAATTCCAATTATTTTTATACATGTTTTGAAAAGAAAAAAAATGTACAAATAACATTTTGGTAATGTATTTTAGGCTACATTCCATTTTAATCCATTGTTGTTTTTTAGATTACATCTTTTTGGAGTTGGAGAACTCAAACCCAAGACCTATTGGTATATGGACATACGCTAGTGCCGTTGAGTAACTACTCATGTTGGCAACCCATTGTCTAATTATAAACCCAAAACTAATCATATTGAACGCATCATGTAAAGATTAAAAGATACCTTCCAACTTGGTTTTAAGGACGCACCCCATCTTCGAACAAGTATGTTTTCGCAGTTTATCAGATGTTCAGTTACTTGCCCTAATTAACATTCAGAGATGACCCATCTCAAACAGCAATTTGAAACATTCAAAAAAAAAAAAAAAAACAGCAATTTGAAATAATTTTCCGATACAAGTATTTTACTAGCCCATTTAATTCAACTAAACAATAGACTTAAATCTACTTAAATTCTTTTCTTCAAAAAAAAAAAAAAAAAAAATCTACTTAAATTCTCAACTATAGAAAAATACTTGGCAAAATTCTCTTCGAGCATATACTTAGATTTTCCGATGCCATCTCTTCGATTAGGAAACTTGACCCTAGTCAAGATATGTTCCAAATTTTCAAATGAACTTAATTGTAAAATTTTCTTTTTTCTCTTGGGTCTCGACTTTGAACCCTAAATAAATATATGGTGGGGCAAAGAGCAGAGAGGTGGAATTGAAGAGACAATAGGACATGAGCACAAAAGCACATGCTTCTCATTCCCCCCTTTTGATGCCATGCAAATTTCAATGGCTGTTCAAAGGAGCAAATACTTCCCAGAAAAAACTGTATTTTATTCAATTGTAGCAACTTATGCTTCAATAATAGAAATAGCATTTAGTACTAAGCCTTGGTGGGGAAGCTGTAACCTGTAAGAAACACACTCAAAGACTTCATTAGCACCTCTTAACAGAAAACTGGTTTTTTGGTCTGCTATCATTAGTGAAATGATACATGAACAATCTTTGAAGCCCTGATTGGCAACAGTTTAATGGTATGGTAATAATTGAATTTGTCCCACCATAAGAAAGTAAAAGGCTGGAATTAATGTACAAATATAAAGCTCTTCTACGCAACTTGAATATAGCTCAACTGATTAAAGCATGTCATTCGCCAAGAAATCATATGAAATTGAATCTCCTAAAAGAAAAAGGCTCTTCTACTTCTAGTAAATTGAGATAAAAGCTATAATCAACATAGGCATTGCCATATATATGGAAGCCCACGATGCATCTTGTCTATGGGAACATGTGCCTTCTAGACTGTTATTTTCAGTTTGCAAGGATATATTTCTTGATTCTGAGACTAGTCTAAGGGTAATTTCATTAATCAAATAATATTCATCATGTGAAGTATTTTCCTATACTATGGTAGGGTGACCGTTAAATTATGTTAAACTACCAATCAACCCAAAAGCTTAAGCGGGTGAGTTGAGATAAATTTAGTTATGTCAACCAACGGTGACTTATTTTTATAATCTTCTTCATGGCCTTTTGGAGATGCAATTCTAAATCCAGGAAGGGAACCATTTGGGTGTCATTTTTTTCATTCACTATAAATCTTTTGTTTGGATTTCATTTCTTATAAACATTAGAGATCGGATTTACCAGAACTTCACAACTGGACAGCAGTTTGTATAATAAATGAAACCATTATATGTAGCAGAACTTGATTAAACCGTATAGGTTATGATGGTGAAGCACCAGGAATGGTGTTAGAAATAAGCCGGACTTCATATAGATCATTCTCTCCCTTTTCTGCAAAAGTTTTAAACCAATGTTCACGCAACGATGGTAGAATCAAGAATGACAACAAAAAAAAAAAAAAAAATTATGTGGTGCATAAAGCTCACCAACTTCAGCAGTGATCCCTGGTCCAAAGAAAGAAGCAAATTTTGCCTGCAAATTCGTCGTAAAGACACTAATTTAGTGGCGGTTCATCTTTTTAATAAACAGACTTCACTCAGTTATAATTCCTCTGAAATTTTGTCTTCTGGATGACGAGAAACATTTACCATCATGATGACTACATCATCAGTACTAGCAAAACTTGAGTTTTGGGCAATTAAAATATAGGCCCTAGAAAATTTTAAAAATAAGGTATAGAAATCATGTGTCAATTTACCTGTCTTTTCTCAAAATCTGAAAATGTCAAGGCTTTGGCTTCAAACACCAAGACCAGGGAATACTTCCCATTTTCTGTGACCTAAAATTGTAGGAAGTGGCATGAAGTTAGAGTCAAAAGTGCTGAAATCATACTACTGTATTTAGTAATTTGATATGATCCAGGATCTAGATCATATCAAATATAAACTATTATAAAGATAAATAACGATAAAGTCCCAAGAACCAGAGCATATAAGCCTCAAGTTCCTGGATATCCTAAACAATGATATCCTACCCTATTTATAAGAAGAAAACCCTAATGTTGCCCTAAACTATGAAAAGACACAAACGCCCTTACTAACTAATAATATAATAAACTAATCACTAAACTCCCAAGTTGGATCGTATCATAATTGTAGTAGTACTAGTACTTCCAGTTGGTTCAATCAGAAGCGTCCTAAGTACTAAAGTATGTTGGGATGTAAACAAAGTATCACACATTGGTCAGATGAGGAAAAGATCATGGGTATATAAATGATGACAATCATCTTCATTGATCTGAGGCCTTTTGAGAGATGCCCAAAAAACAAAGTCACGAGGGTCTAGGCCCAAAGTGGACAATATTATATCAATGTGGAGATTCGGACAGGGTTGTCATCCTTATCGGTGACCAGTGAAAAATTGAGAAGAGGAAGCAACCAGTGAAAAATCTTAATAAATGATATGGGAAAGAAATGTGAAGTCACTAAAAGATACCTCTTCACGAATACTTTGCAAAATAGGTGCACTCCTTCGAGGAACTCCCCCAGCCTGTGTATACAATAAGTAGAATGCAATAAAGATCGGCTAACAAAAATAGGTGGAAGCATAAAAGGGAGGATTCAAATACACAGTTGATGCAATTTCACATTAGGATTGTGAAAAACTTCAATTTGTATATTTGAATTTGTCTGATCTATTTCAAGTCATTCAAGAGCAGGACTGGATGACCAAGTTTATTTTTTTCGAAATTATGACAAGAGGAGAACTTAGTAGATTATATAGTGTTACATTAAAAACCTAAGTTGATGATTATGATGATGGGGCAATTCTTGAAGAGTCCCAGTAGTGGGGTCAGAGCGATATAAGATTAGTTGTAAACCGGCGTAAAAACCTAAAATACAGTCTAAGAACAATACTGGATTCAACCCGATCAAGATGATGATAGATGCAACCTACCATCAGTACTAAGCATACAGCTTCTCCCCTCTTCTTAATGCATATTCTAACAACTCCCTTAATAGTCAACCTCTATTATTAACTTATGATTAAGCCTTGAAGAAATTGATCCGTTAAGTTCCTCAAATATTCATACATTGCAATATTATGAATTATTATATATTGAACTGTGCTAATTGGCTAGAAGTAGGTTACAAGCAGTGGAAATGGACATGAAAACACGTAATTTTCAAAAAGTTGAGACTTGAATGCCAAAATGTAATTAAAGATCACCGATTTACTAACCAGACCATACTGGAAAATCCGTTTCAATGCCTCATCCAAATGTTGCTCATCTCCATAGCGGTACCTTATCACATCATCTCTTACCTAGTGAAAAACATACAGGAAGTACGAATATGAAGCAATTTATACAATAGAACTTGTGTGCATGACTATTGTGAGCCTGAATTTCTTTCTCTGAAACACTCTTAACTACATTTTAAGCTTTTGTCCCTCTCCTGCCTGTCTAAGTTTAAACGTACAAGAATGTGGTCTAACAGAACAAGCAATCAAAAATATTCACATCATATTTTACTTGCATGGACATTAGAGAGAATCAAATTCCAAGAAAAAAACCTGTTTGAGAATAGGGGTGGCGCATGCTTCCCTCAGCTTTTGAGCTTCTAAATATGTCAAGCATGGCACTGGTTTAAGTTCAGCATACTGCAAAACACTCAAAAGCTAGAATGAGTAACCTGATTTTCTTCACCAATTATTTAACCTTTTCAGCTTAGTAATTAGGAAAAAAAGAAGCAACCCTGCAAGGAAATTTCAGAAAAGAAATAACAAATGAAACATAGAAATTGGTTGGACACTAACATGACACTGACTTTTTTAAGAAAACACCTGATAGAAACTGTTTGGCAATATTTTGAATTTGGATAAGCTAATGAGTTATAACTTATAAAGAGTATAAGAACCTTATATTTATCACGTCAATCCCTTTTTACACTGCAGAAGGGTAAAACAAGTAGAAAGTTATACCTTTAGAGCCATGCCAATAATTGCAAGAGGGAAGCCATATGTTAGCATAATGGCAGACCACTCAGATCCTGGGAGGATATTAAAGTATGCACCGAATCCATAGCTGTAGAATGAAAACAGATCTAATATGCAAGTTATAAATTAAGGAACTTTGAGTCCTCAAGAGGAAACAACTTACGACAACAAAGATATTCCAACACCCCTAAGCCAATAGGAAACAACTTACGACAACAAAGATATTCCAACACCTAAGCCAATAACACCAAATGAAACCTGTGGGGAAAAAAAAATAAAACACCATAATTACAGATCAAACAAGAATTAAAGAAATTACAGCACAAAAGCGGAAAAAAAAAAAAAATATATATATATATATATATATATATATATATATAACTTGATTGTTTTTAGATAATGGTGGATAGAAACAACATTCGTAAATAGTTCTATTAAAACCAAGAAATAACCCCTTCATGTGCAAATTATAGAATATCTCCGGTTTAAGTACAATTGTATTGTAAAATGGCTGCCTTACCTTTTTTTCTAATTTAGCTTCTAGAATCGATTTCTAGTATCAAAGCATGATATCTTAAATCCAAATCTCTAGGATATGTATATCTCATGGACTCAAATTGGAGTGAAGTCTCCTTGAGATCCTTTCTCTTTTTTAGTTTATTTTTTATATTTGTGACTACCCGGGCCACTAGTTATACGCACTTCAACTATTCCACGTGATATACTATCTGATCCTACAACTTTTGAATGTCAAGGAAACCAATAAATTGGCCTACAACCTTTTAGTTTCTTAAGGTCCTTTTGACCGCTAGGCTACTACGGGTTGTTTCTTTGCGTTCCTTTCTTTACCTATCCATCTAGCGCATAAACGATTCCCGTGAGATTTGAGAATAACCAAGAGCTCCACTTAATAAACAAAAAAAGGCTTAAGGCATCAAAAATTAACAAGACGATCAAAATTTTCCCTAGTACAATTGAAAAACTACTTTTCTCAAACAACGCCTCTCGTTTCTTCACAGCCACAATCAGCACATCAAACATACAATAAATCTCAATCCAAGACCCAGCAGAACTGTTCAATACAAATAATCTCAACAATTAATAAACAGAAAAGGTTAGAAACATACCTTAGCAAGCGAGAATTCGTCATCGGTGACTACTGCTTTCTCCGGCGAGGCTGAAACGGAAGACGGCTGAGTAGTATCCGCAGCTCTAGCCGAGAATGAGAAATCAAAACGCTGATTCTTCTGCAGAGCAGATCTCGGTTCAAAATGGACCAGAAACCTGGGCCTGCCGTTCAGACTGCCGGCGCCGGGAATGGAGGTTGCGCAACGAGAGAAACGAAGAGAAACGACGGAGTGGCGATTGGCGAGGGTGAATTGGTTGTGACAGCAGAGACCGGCGCCGGCGGAGGGAGAAATTCCGGTCGTCGACATTGACGGGAACTGTGAGCAACGAAGAAGAAAGTGAAGCTCCGGTGGTGGTTACGCGAGAGTAGAGAATGGGATCAGTTTCTCTAACCCGCCAATTTACGCTACGTGTCCTCTTAGTTATCATCCTTTTTTTTTCTTTAATAACTTTCTTTTTATTTTATGAATAAACGTATTTGAAGAAATTGCGTGACATAATAATAATTTGCCTATGAGACACGTGGCTCGATTCATAGTTTGTTATGTGTTATTTCAATTATTGCTCTTTTAGTGTTTTCTTTTGAAATAGAAGAAGAAGAGATATTAATACAAATTGATTGGCATGGCTATCATTTTATTTTGCACATGCGTTTGTTTCATAGCCATGAACTCATTTTGTGCCCCTCCATTTGCTTTAAGTTCAAAGATTTAGTAGTTTAATTGAAGTTAGATTCAATGTTAAACTCAAATGCTCAATAGTAATATTGAAGGTACAACTTACGTCACCGCCAAAAATCTATTCTTTACTACCCAAAAATTTTGCCCGATCAAAAGAATGTTGCACGTTGTCATCTGCATCAAAGAATTTAAGATACTCTTCAAGTATGTCAAAGTCAATCAAATCAGTTTCAACTGAATTTGAAAGATCATTAGCCTATAGGAATGATTCATCGACATTGTAAGGCTCATCGAGTAAGTAATCGATATCATTGTGCTTGAGATTAATACTTGATTAAGCAAAAAGTACAAATGAAGAGGATAATAACTTGTTTGTTTTTAGATAATGATGGATAGAAACAACATTCGTAAATACTTCTATTAAAATCAAGAAATAACCCCTTCATGTGCAAAGTATAGAATATATCAGTTAAGTATAATTGTATTTGTATGTGTTATAGCACAATGAACCTGATTATTAAAATGGTCTTACCTGATCAATAAATATTTTAATTCAAGAGCCGGCAAAACAATACAAATAATCTAACAATTCATAACCATAAAATTTTAGATTCATACTTTAGCAAGCGAGAATTCGTCATCAGTAACTACTGTTTTGTCTGACGAGGCTGAAACAAAGGACAATCGAGTAGTATCAACAGCTCTAGCCGAGAATGTGAAATCAAAACGCTGATTCTTGTGCATAGCAAATCTCAGTTCAACATGTACAAAAAAATTGGGTTGGCCGTTCTAACTGCCGGCAGCGGGAATGGAGTATTGGAAAAAAAACATTCCTTAATTACCGCAAAAATAAGTAGAAAAATTATGAGATATTAAAAGAAACAACAAAATATAAAACACAAGCTTACATCAACACTAATACACATAATCAATCAACATTAATTATAATCTAATCTAAACACTCGAACTTATATCAATCATTTAACTCATAAATTTCATCAATAACACATGAATAATTAATTTCCAACAACTATTTTATACCAAACGAAAAGAACTAAATTACAATTTTTATAGAGAAATTGTATTGGATAGTCAAATTTTACAAAATAATTACAGATTTAGGCAAATTTGAATTTTTTTGCGTTCATGGTCAAATATACGATATAAATAATACTGATCATACTATATTATGTATTAGCTATTCACTATAAAAATATTACTTTATACTGTATATTTGATTATAATTGCTAATTTTTCTAAAATTTACATAAGTAAATATTTTATCAATTTAGTATATTCAGACAAAAACCTCATTTTTATAATCATAGGAAGTAAATTCAATATTTAAAACTATCCAAACTATTTTGGCTAAAAATGAATTTAAGTAGGTTAAAAACTATTTTAGTCCTTAGATTATGGAGAAAGTTCTATTTTGGTCTTTCAAGTATCAAAAATCCAAATTTAATCCCTCAACTATGAGAAAAGCTTAAAATTGGTTCTTATCATCCATGTTCCGTTCAGTTTCTGTTAAAAAGGAAATAAATGGATTAAAAATAATAATTTATCTCTCTGATCAAACACCTCCCTCAATCTGCCATTTGTTCTCACCAAAAGCTTCAACTTCTTCAATTTTATACATTTCCTCTCCATCCTCTGTTATTATAATCCAAAATTTGAACATGCCGGAGCGCACCCTGGTCCTATTTCCACTCCGGCAATGGAGCATTAACAAAATGCGCATACAATTTGTTCTTCGCACAAAGTCACTAATATCAAACTGTGAACTCCGGCGCCGTCGATCTCGTACACGTAGTAAAACTGTGAACTCCGAATTCCGGCAAGGAAA
>JBBMEF010000028.1:885626-909114 GCA_037832685.1 Sicyos baderoa
GATTATTTGTTTTTGCTTTTTCAAATTTAAGTCTATTTTCTCTTAAACTTTCTACAATTTGTTTCATCATTTCTACCGTATATACATCTTTCTTCAAGAAAGTAGAGGAAGACCAACCAACTTTTAAAATAAAAAAGTAGCTTTCCAAAGTTTGTTTTTGTTTTTAAAAGTTGGTTAGTATTCTCCTACTTTCTTAACAAAAGATGGATAAATGGTAGGAATGATGGAGCACATTGTAGAAAATTTGAGAGAATATACTTAAATTTGAAAAACCAAAAACAAAAAACCAAATAATTATCAAACGGGGCTTAAATACTAATTTATTTTTTAAATTTCTTCAATGGTGTGTGGTTACACAATTTCTCTAATAACAATTGTTGAGGTGTGAGTAATAGTGTAATAAACCATTCATCTTTGGAATTTAATTCAAACAAAAGCTTTCTTTACTATACATCATTATTTGAATTTATCATTACGTTAATTCTAAGAAAATCATAACAACTTCTTAAAGGATAAAATACATGTAAAATTATCATTTTGATTAAACTTTATTTATTTATTTGAGTGTAAGTTAGGAGAGAAGCGACCACGAATCCTATAAAAAAATATACAAACTATTCGTAAAATAACTGACAATGAAATATTAATTTCAATGATCGAACTTGTAGTCATGGTATACACTAAACTTTAAATTTTATAAGGGTGTCAAATATCGTTTAGACTAAACCTTTATTCCATTATAATTCATATTTTTCTAAAAATGTCCTAGTGATAAAAGAAAATGAAAATTAGTTCATTTGATAAGTTTTTTTTTTTTTTTTTTGTGAACTTTTCTTTTGAAATAGTAGGTAGTCTTTATAAATTTTAAAAATACGTTTATGGTGTATTATTATTTTTTTTGGGAATTTGCATTCTATAACAAATTTTCTACTCTACATTAGAATTATAATAACTTTTTAAAAATATTGCAAATATAGCAATTTTTTTTATAGACTTTATCAAACACTATTAATGGAGTTTATTGATGGAGTCTATCAGACACTATTGATGAAGTTTATAAATCTGATTTTGCTATATTTGTAAATATTTTCATTATTTTACTATTTATGCAATTTTTTTGCCTTATTGTAATATACATGCAAATTCCCCTTCTTTTTTTTTTTGTACTACAACTATGGTTAAATCAATTTCAATAAAAATAACTACAAACTCATCTTAACCATTAATTTCAAATTTCATTAAAGATCACCAAAACCAAACAAATCTTACAATACAAGAACCAAAATCTTCAAACTATTTTTTTAAATAAAGGACAAATCACTAGTTTAAGTTTTTATAATAGTTTTTTTTTTTTTTTTGTAATTTAGAAATGGTGGGAATGGCTTTTTGGTGGTTTTTGTATGAGGAGAAGAGCATTTAAGCAGACAGTCATTCCACCAAAACTGTTGAAAAAGAAAGTGCTTTTGGAAAAAGCAAAAGCTGCCATATTTCTTTTATTTAGTTTTTGGTCCCTCCCTCTAAAATAATTTGTTTTTTTTGGGTGTGATGTGAAATTATCCCCATCGCAGGGACTGCGCGTGCAAAGAGAGACCTGCTCAATTATATGGATGAACAGTCTTATTAACTAAAGTGCCTACTGCCCCCTTCTACTTTTCATCACCATCTTCATTCCACTTTTTTTTCAATGTTCTTCTTTTTTGTTAGAGGATCATTGAACCGACACGACACGATGTCCGTTCGTGATAGCTCGATTGATAAAAGTTTATTTCGTATAAAGTTTTTTATCTTTCGATTTGAATCTATCTATTCTTCTTTTTCGTTGGTTATAAATTTAATTTTGATAATTTTAAGCAGGATCAATATTAAAAATAATTACTGAACTTTTTAAGTATTTATCAAATATTTATATTTTTAACTTTGTGTTTGCTTGGATTTTGAAACTTTAAAATATTTTTATTTAATTTCTTGATAAGTTATAAATTTGGTCTCTATATATTAAATAAACTTAGAATTTAAATTTATGGTTTAAAAAATGGTAACATTTTCCTTTGGTTTAGAAAAGATAGAAGGTGGCTTTTATGATTAAAAAATTGAACTTTTAGTTACTATTTTTTTTTACATACCTATTATAGATACATATTTGTGGTCTAATTCTGTACTTGATGAATCCCTGAATTTATAAATATATCAAATAAACCATCAATTTATTGGACAAAAATTGAAACTTTAAACTACCATTAGTTGAAATTTGAAGCATTTTTTTGGTAGGATATAAAAAAATTAAATTTTGAAAATTTTGGTTGAAATGTCTCATTCATAACTTGCATGCAATAATTTTTAATAGGTAGGAAAATATAGACATAAAGGAATATTTCCCTATTTTTTTCAATTATTTTGTGATGTTTACAACATTCCCCTTCTCCTCTTTTATTTCATGACAATTGTCCATTTTCCTTTGGTGTTTAATTATTCAAACAACCCTCAAATTTTGGATAAATACAAATAGTAATATGGATATGAACCATCATGCCAAATAAAATATTTTTGGCAAGTTTATCTTTTTTTATTATTATTTTTCCATTCTCGACAAATTTCAAGTCTCACGGAATCATTTAACAAAAGTTGAACACACTTATCCATTTCTGCTTAATTTTAAAACCCCAATTGAAAAGTAATTGATACTTTTAAAATCAAAATTTTAAATTAAAAAAAAGTAATTAATCGGCTCCAAAAACATATTAATTTCTCTGTGTATATAATTATATCGCAAATCTATAAAAAAAATTAACCCTGATTAATAGCATCATCAATTAAAATCAGAGTTAACTTTACACTTTTCCACATGACAATTTAACACAACTTAAAAATTAATGTAAAAAGTGAGAAAATCAGATAATTATAATGACAGAAAAAAAAAAAGGAAAAAAAAAATCATTCAAGGAGAAAAAAAAAGGGAAATTATACTATCTAATTTTACAAAATAATTACAGATTTAGATAAATTTGAAAAAGTTTGCATCTATAGTTAAATATACCGTATAAATAATACTCATCATACTGTATTATGTATTAGTTATTTAGTATAAAAATTATTACTTTATACCATATTTGACTGTGATTGCTAAATTTTTTAAAATTTGTCTAATATTGTAAATATTTTATCAATTTTGTCTATTCCTATAAAAACCCCCAAAAAAATACTGCACATGAAGCTTATCCAAATTAACTACTTAAGAAAATGCAAAATTAAAAAATATAAATTTAGTAAGTTAAAATTAGGGTGATGTAAGGTTGCATTGGAATTAAACACCATGATTTATGGAATATAGAGAGATAGAAAGAGGACCACTAAAACCAAAAAAGGCATCTCAAAATTATCCATCATTAAAAGTTAAATTACTATTTTAGTGGCCCTATTTTAAAGTTAAAATTAGGGTGATGTAGTTTTTATGGGTTGTATTTTCCCACCAATTTAAAATTAGTTTTAGTAATAAATTTGAAGTAATTTTAATTTAATCATTCAAATAATTTTCATATTAGAAAAAAAAAATACTATGTAGTATATTTTTTAAAATTTATTGAATAATAGTTAATAGAAGGTCATTTTAAAAATAAAAATGAATAAAAACTTGTTATATAAATTAATTTTAAAATTTACTGAAAATGCAAAGATTAAAATTGATTGTATTTTTTTTTGTTTGAGTACAAATTAAGGGAAGGAAAATTACCGATTCTTTTCGGGTACGAATCCGTGACGCTAGTGTTGAATTGGTTTACAACCAAATAATGAAATCACAATAAAAAGAATGACAAAAATGATTGAAATTGATTGTTAGAATATATTTTAAAGTATAAAATTTAAAATCGTAATTTAACCCATTATAAAAAGTTGAATGGACCAAGCATAAGGAAAGACCACAAAACTTTAATAAAAGAATGACAAAAGTGATAAAAGAGACGAAGAACAGCTACACATTTATTGTCTTATTCATACACTAATACAATTAAAAATACACCACTATCCCTAAATTACAACATTATTAAAAATAAAAACAAAAAGAAAAAAACAAAATCTTTACTCTCCTAAGTTGATTTAGCAAATGAGAGCTAAAAAAATGAGTTGAATTAATTTTTTATCGTTTTTTTTTTCTTTTTTTTTTTTTGTGATGTTGTTCCCGGTCACTAGTGAGTCTCGAACCTGAAACTTTGAAGGGAGTATACCTCCAAAGGCCAAGTAGCCATCCACTATGGCACCCCCTTATCAACAACATATTAATTTGGATATATATATAAAAAAATTGATGATTAAAATTGTAAAATCAAACAAACCGTCCTATAAAATTAGTGGATATATATATAATATAAATTTGGAAAGTGAAACTATAATTACTATTCTCAAATAGATGACAGTTAAATATTAATTTTTAAAATTAATATTAAATTAGATTATCACCAAATAATAAATTTATTATTACATAACCTATTTACATTCTAGTATTATAAAAAAGACACATAAGGTGGAAAGTTTATGAGTGTTATTATTTTTATTCCTTTTATCTTAGGGAAATATATAAAAGAAAGAAACCAAAATTCTCTGTAAAAGAAATCTTAGTATAGTACTCTCCCATTTATGTTCATTCACATCTCTTTTTGATACATTTAATTTTCCTTTCTATAGGTCCCCACTAGCTTTTAAATGTTTGGTGAAATGTTAGTTTGGGATATTTGGTTTATTACCAATATTAGCATCTAGTCGATCGATCGATCGATATCGGTCAAATTGTGTAATGGTCTACTAAAATTTACATGTATCCCTTGTCAGCAACATATTAATTGCAACTTTTTTGAAAAATTCCTTTTTTTCTTTGTTCGAATTTGTTTTAAATGTTTGGTGAAATGTTGCTATAGAGAGTGGTTTATTGCTAGTGATATCGACTTTGTTATATGTTAGACGTGTAATAGTCTACTAAAATTTATATGTATCCTTTCCTACGACATTTTAGTTACGACTGGTTCGAGAATTTTCTCTTCACTAAAACTCTCTTTCCTTTTGTTTCATAATTGTTTTGAATGTTAATGTTTGTACTATTGGTATGAACTATATATAGGTTGGTAATGATTTAACCCAAGCCAATTGTGATGGTCTACTAAGATTTACATGTCAATAAATTAATTAGGACCTTTATTTCACATCATTTTTCTTTTAAATTATTATTTTTTCATTAAATAATCTCGAAACCCAAAACTATATATATTATAAAAATGTTGGAGACTTCTCATCTTTTTAATGTTAGATAAGATGAGTATCTTCAATATGAGAAAATCATCTTAGATTAGATTTGAATTTGTGGATCAAAATATTCGTTTTTGACTTACTCATTTGGATTGAATTCAAAGTTTTGGATCAAATATTTGATTAAGCTTATATCTGCTTAGATGAAGTCCAAATCAACCGCTTAATTAGTTTTAGATCAAATATTCAATTAGTTTTGGATCAAATACTTTTATTTAATTAATTAGTTTTAAATCTTTCAAGGTTAAAATAAAGAATTGGAATAAGTTCTAGATTATTATAATAACTAAATTTGTGTTTAAGTAATAATAATTAGAACCGAAAGGGTTAGTGGCGCAATGATTTCATTGTTTGGTTGTAAACTAGTTCACCAGCGTCACGATTTCGAACCCTAAAAGAATCAGTATCTGTAATCCTCTCTCCAACTTATACTAAAAAAATATAATAATTAGAATAAATTTAAGGATTAGTCCATAATTTACCATCCCAACTTTAATAACTCTAGGGTCTTTTTATATTTAATTACTAATACATAATAAAATTATTTTATAATATCCTCATGTTATAATCATGTTCATTTTCTTGAAAAAAAAAATCATTTTGAATATGTAGGTTATCATAACTTTTGTTATAATAATTCTATTATTGATAATAATTTTATACCATCAATAATTCTCTTCTTAAACACAAACTTATGCAATAGAAAAGAAAAACTAACTTTTAAAATAAATAATATAGTATCAACACCATATGATTTTAACAATTTTTTCTATATATTGTTTTTGAAATATATCCCTTCCTTTAAACTTGTGGTATTTGAACATAATAGAGTAGAAGTGAGAGTGATTGGACAAGACAGGTTCAATATTCATGGTAAAGGGACTATCAAACTATCAAACACCTCCAATTTCATTTCAAATTCAATTATCATAAAATTAGAATATTGATCATTATTGGGTTTTTTTAATAATATTGATCAATTATTAAAAAGACATCTACAACATTATTTCTTAAACTATACTCAAGATAATATAGCAGTTCAACTTTTTTTTTAAAAAAAAAGATGATTGATCACAATATACAAGATATAAAAGTTAAGAATTTGTTAACAAATTTGGTGGTAATTAAAGCATTATATTTTCTTACATAAAGGTCAGGAATTCAAATTTTCATCTCAAAATACTATTAATACTATTAAAAGAATTGATGAGCTTTTTAATTTTTGTATTAACTTTTCAGAAACATGTCTAAATTGCTCAACATATTCAAAACTCCCAACAAAAAAAGGGGCAAAAAAAAAAAAGAGTAATTTGGGTGTACCCCGGGTAGCATCCCCATCGTGATACTACCCATGTGGCATATTTGGTGCCACACATCTCATCTCTCTTTTTTTACTTTATAATTATTATAAAAAAAAATTGAAAGAAAAAAAAAAATGTGTGACTTTAAATGAAAGGTATCACGATAGGGTGCTATTCGGGGTGCATCCAAATTGCTCTCCGAAAAAAGTGAGGTAAAAGCAAATGAGTAGGAAATAATTAAAATATTGAACAAGTTGAAGGGAGATTTTTGGAGTGGGTGGGAAGAGACATTTCTTCAACATCTATAAGCTAGAAACTAAATAACTAGACAACCTCATCCACATGCCTTTGCAAATATTTATGCCAAATATTACAAAGTTGAAATGATGCAAAATGGCTTCAAATAATCCAAATGTTTTGAGAAAAAAAAAAAAAAATTAATTCTTTTTTTCTTCTCTCTTTCTTTAGTGGGATTTGGTTGGAAGCTTCTATAGCATAAAATGTTTATTTCTCACCATTTATATGATGTGCATGAACCAACTGATAAATTACACTTTCGGTTGGTAAAATTTGCTCCAAATGTCTCTTTAATCTCTAATTAAGTTTTTTGAAGAAAAAAAAGAAGAAGATGAGTAATTGTTTAATTATTTATTTTTTTTTTTTTTAGTTCACCTATAATTAAGTTAGAGAGTTTTGAATTAATGATCTTTTAATCATGTTTTAACACTTCAGATGATCGAAGCACACATATCTCGTTATATAAAAGTCATTTAATTTGTATATGTGCATTATGTATTTTATCACTCGATACTAAAACAATTTTGTTCCTATTTGTGAAGATTGCTAACACTCTATTAGTGAATTACAAAAATGTGTGTATTGGTCTTTGTTATTATATTCTAATTTGCTTTTGTTATTTGTTTAATTGTCATAACAAAATTTATCCTTTAGTCAACCTGCAATATTTACTATATTAGGAGGCCCCAAAATGGTTTTATATATAATAATAATAATTATTATTATTAGGGGTTTATTATTATTAATATTATTAAAAAAAAAAAAAAAAAAAAAAAAAAAAAAAAAAAAAAAAAAAAAAAACTTCAAAATATATTGTAGGATTACACTACTATTTCAAAGCAAAAGAAAATCCATTTCTTGTGAGTTTCTGTTTCAAAGTCATTGACAAGAAAGTAATAGAGATAAAAAAGGATGCATTGATAATGAAAGATGGTAATGAGTACACAAACATGGTTTAGGATAAAAGGTTGTATGAGGGAACATGGTGTCTCTTTTTTTTCTCTCTTTTTTTCTAAAGAGAATCACTTCATTTTATTTGAATTTGCATTCTCTTTTTTCACAGCTTAATTTGGTCCATTCATTTTTATTGGGCTAATTTGCCTCCCAAAAACATTACCTTTCAAACATATAAGAACCACTTGAATTTTTTGGATATTGTTTTGATTTTGTTATGCTTTTTTGTGTTACTATCATTGTTTTTTCTCTTTGGGATTTTTTTTAATCATTATAAGGTAAGAAACTATTTTAGAGTTTCTCAAATTTTGGACTACACTTGCATGAATTTGAAGTAAGAATATGCATAACACTTGCGAATTTCATCCAAAATGCTAGTTTTTAGAAAGTGGACTTGCTTGCAAAAAAATAAAAAATAATAAGAATAAATGAATTATAAGTTAAAACTCCTTGGTCAAAATTATATTTTTATGAAAGCACCAAAAAAAAAAATATTTCTATGAGCTTCCATTTTGAGTCTAATGATTCACTGACCTTAAAAAATTGTCTAATATGAAAGTTTAGAATCCTATTAAACTTAATTTTTTAATTTTCTATTAAGCATCAACTGAACACATTAAAAAAAATTATGACACGTTGAAAATTTAATAACATATTGAATATATTTCTAGAATTCAAAGATTTTATCAAACATAAGAGACTAATAAGAACCAATTCCTTTTTCTCCTTTAGATAGATGATTCTTTTTAAAAGAATATAGTCGTTACATAAGAGAAAAGACAATTGGAAATTGGGTGAATTCACTAAATAAGTCAGCGCAACGATTTCATTATTTAGTTGTAAATCAGTTTAACACCAACATTACAAGTTCGATCTCGAGAATTGCTACTGGTTTCTCTCCCCTGATAGTTCTAAATTAAAAAGTAAAAAATAAAAAGAAGGAACTTGGGTGAATTCAATAAATAAATCAATAAAAAATAAAAGGAAATTGGGTAACCTATTTACTGGTTAAAGATATTACTGTTAGAGTTCAAAATGGAAACTCTGTCACAAAAAAACTTTACTTCCTAAAATGTACTTACATTAATGACCCGTATAAGTAATTAAAGAATGTAACCTATGTTCAAAGGTGAGTCAAAGTGTTAAACAAAGGCTTTTGAAACTTTATTTTTATTTATTTATTATTTTTTTTGAAACTTTATTTCTAATCTATCCCCTAACATTCAAAATTTTAAACTTCACCATGTATATTCTACCCAACAATTTAAAGCATACACACACATCTTCGTTACCGAAAGGGCCAATGATGCACTGATTTCATTGTCTGATTATAAATCAGTTCAACACCAACGTCACACGTTCGAATCCTGAAAGAATTGATATTGTGATCTCTCTCCCCAATTTGTACTAAAAAAAACAATTTAAAGCACACACGACACATCTTTGCTACTTTTCTTTTTTAACATTGGTGAATGTTTGAGTCAATTTAAGCATACCTTTATTATTCTCAAGACCTGTCTAATCTTACCGTATAGAATGTCAAGAAAACCCACAATAAATTAAACTCAAACAAGTGACAACTATAGATTCAACTCATAATTTTTAGGTTCCTCAAGGCTCTCTTAACTGTCCATGATGATTAGTTCATTAATCAAATTTCTAATCCAATATTAAGCACTAATAATTAAGTGAGATCAATTCTTAGATGATGGTTGGGGAATCCTACCTTTTTTGCTTCTTTGTTGAGACAGCACAATAATATTCCTCCCACTGGAAATTTGAAGGTCTGAAATGGGTAAAGATTATGCAAAGTTGGTCCCCCCAACAGCACCTCCCATTGCTGGTTAATGCAATAAATGTTGCAAGAAATGGATAAACAGCAAGTGGGGGGAGCAATAGCTACTAATCATAGAAAAATGATGACAATTTTGTCACACTGTCTGTAAGAACCTAAGTTGTCTTTGTTTGCTGCCTACATTCCTAATGAACATCACAAGCATTGAAGTTGACAATCAAATGGCTCCAACACAAATGAAGACTCTTTCTTTGTTCTATATTTACTCTTTTTACCCTTCTTCCTTTTTAATTTCCAACCTGGTATGACACATAGAGCAAAATGGTACAACCCCTCTTGGCTTGTTTAGTCTCACTCATATCTCTTTGCTCATGGACATGTCATATTCAACCTGTTTGGCAAAATGTGTCTTGGCTTGCCAAAAGGAATTGCTATTCATTTCAATATGGGCAAGAAAAGCCAAGTATCAGCCATCAGAATTATGAAATCTAGCAAAAAGAATGATATATGACTAATCTAGCATCTTCTCCATCCCTTTAATTTGAAAATTCGACAAGCCAGCCAAGTAACATACATTTATCACAGTCAATCCGAGCATAGAATAGTAGATAAAGTACTTCTTACCATTCGATACATTAATGGTTGATCGGCTATTACAAATTATATTCAACCTCACATGAACCATCATGAGTTGATCTATCAGTCAAAAGGATAAATAAAAAGATTAAGGGTTCAATTCATGATAACCACCTTTGAAACAATTAATATTCTTATATATTTTCTTGACAAACAAATGTCGTAGAATCAAATAGGTTATTTCGTGAAAATAGTCAAAGTGAACGTAAGCTGACTCAAACAGTCACTAATATATTTAACCTTACATGGTATAAGCAAAACTAAATGAAAATACAACAAAGACAAAGATTTGAGCATTTTCAAATTTGAAATGAGTTTTGAACTCTTTAAGTTATAAACACAATCTGGAAAGTAACATGTGTGGCTTTAAGAAAGCTAGACTGTGAAGGGCTTTGTCAAAAGTGACTGCTAATGAGACTAGGTAGTTTGCTGTTTGCTAAACAAATTGATGGGACATTTGATGTTTCATGCTTGCTATGCTTTATAATGAATTATAATCAACATTTTCTTTTATCACCTTTGCTGCAATGACAAGCCAGAATCTCTTGCTTTGCTTTGAACCAAAGATAGACATCTGCATCACTTTTCAAATATATTTAAAAAAAAAAAAAAAAATCAAGGTAATGTAAACATAATTAGTATTGATACCATGAATACAAGATCCACCAAAATTACATAACAATTAGAAGGAAAGAACATCATTATGGAAAATTGATAAGCTCTAACATGATTAAGCAAATTATGAGTCAGGCAGACAAGGTGGGGCTACAATTTTCACAGACAATATGTAGTGTTAACAAATGTTTTGAGTGTAACAAAATCAGTTGTTACAAACGTTTTGAGTGTTAACAAATGTTTTGAATGTAAAAACAAAAACAAACAAAATCAGTTGTTTTCCATAGAATGAAAAACTTTCAGACAAGTTCATTATGGGTGAGAACACATGCTACTTTTCTCACTTGTTTAACACAATGAGAACCTTCAACACATGGAGTGAGAACTTTTATCTGCATAAACAAAATGGCAATAAAGGAAACAAGACATAATGCTTGCAGACATGCACACCTTACTTTTTTTTTTTTTGAAACAAGGGTAACCACGCCCGTTCCTAGACTAGATACTGGGAGACATCGAAGGAATGAAGACCCGAGAGGTGTCTACAAATTAATATCACAGGTGAGTCTTGAACTTGGGTGACATGCACACCTTACTTTAAAGTCCGAGATTAGAGTTGAGGGTTTTACCATATAATCTAATCCTGTTATACAGCAGCACCTACACAATTTAATCTGATTAAAGGAGTTGTGATTGGAGATGGCAGCCAGCATTTTCAGCTTTTCTGGAAATTTCCCATATTCAATGTAAAACACAGAATAGAAACACGAACAATCAATCACTTTATAAATGTTTTTCACACAATAATGTTGGAATAAATCTTCTCTGCATCTTTCCAGTATCACACTTAAACTGTATATTATCTGTGTCTTTCCTGTTTCACACTTAAAATAGATGAAGAGATGATGAAAAAATACTAAAATAATTTTGCAAGAAGCTCTTTAATCTATGAGAAGCTTAATCAGCTGATTTTATCAACAAATTAGTTCATAATCAGTGTAGAAACAGTAGAATATTTAGTAATTCTATGATGATTTATCAACTAAATTAAACTTAATTCTAGAGGAGGGTACAAATTAGAGACCCTACATTACATAAATAAGATAAGAAGTTTTAGGAAACTGAGCTTCCATGGGTTTTATTCTCCACAAAGAAATTAATCTATCAATCTTCAATTGGGTCAACAGATTTGGAGAAACAGAGGAAATATTTGAAACAAAACCTTTAAATTGATCAAACACCACATATGAAACCTCATAAAGTACATTGTAGGGAGAGATTATATGAAGTCTAAGAAGCCAGATTTGGGGGAGCAGCAGCTTCTTCAGGCCATGGCATTAAAAAGATCCAAAACATCAGCATGGTTACGAATGTAACCTGGACATTTCGAAAGGAAGTCTTGAGCAGCTCCCTGCCTGCCAGCTTGGAAAAATGCTTCAAACAAACGGAGAAACACTGACGTAGAAGGAAAACTCTTTGATGTCATGGCCTTAATGAAAGCAATGGCTTCATCAGCTGTTCCAGACTTTGATACATATAAAATAAATGGGTCGATAAATGGTGGGAGTTCATGATTTCTCATCATCTCCAACAATTTCAAAGCTTCTTTGAATTCCCCTCGGACTAGTAGCTTGCTTATCAACGTTTTGTATGTGGAATGTCGTGGCTTTATTTGCTTTTTATCAACGAGATCACAGAGAAGCCGGCTAGCATCAATTTCACGTTTCTTTTGACAGTAACCATTTACTATTAAATCCAAAGTATATCCAGTACAACCGTCCCCTCCTTTTTCAACCATGATGTGGATGCAATCAGAAGCCTTAGCAAGATCTCCAGCAACACAATGCCCTTCAATCAGAGATGCCCAGGTCTTGTTGTCTGGATTACAACCGGAAGCTTCTAAGTTATTCATGAAATCATTTGCTTCATCACTTTTTCCAGAACTACTAAGTCGGTATGCTACCTTTCTCTTCATACCACCACTAAATACATATCCATACTCTTTCATTGTTTTTAGAACCTCAGTGTACTCTCCAATCCTACCAACAGTAGACAAAGACTTGAGAACTGCAAAAACCATTGAATCCGTTAATGTGTTGCCTGTCTCTGTAAATATCTTCAATGCCTTTGAGAATAGGCTAAGATCGAATTGCTTACTAACTGCTACTTTCTTTAACAGAAAAGTAAGACAATCAACTGAAGGCTTATTTCCTCCTTCCATAGCAAACACATACAAATTTACAGCTTCCTCGATCATTCTTCGATCACAAAATCGTCCAAACACCTTGGCAAACGTCTCCTCCTCCATTTCATAACTATGACTTCTCATTTCATCAACCACTTTCCAAAATCTATCTATACAATCTTCCCTTCCTAACACCCTTGACATGGCATTATAAGTTTGTTCATCATGCTTAAACATCCCACTTTCATCAATCCATCGGAAAAATATAAATGCTTTTGCCGGTTCTGTGCAAAGATTCTCCAATATCATCTTAACCATGTCACTCGAAAACGAAACATTCATATCATGCAATTGCTTCTCAACATCATCTCCCCACACATTTATCCTGACAAGTTTGCAAACAATTGACGCAATCTTCTTTGGAGACTTGTCAATGGATCCCGTTGCAAACACATCTCTCAACTTCTCAGCATCACTCTCCAATCCATCCTTCTCAAACTTCTCCAATACCTTATCCCGAACATACTTAGATATCACATACCCCTTTTTCTTCATATCACAGTTCAAATCCCAAAACTCCTTAACAAAGCCATTGACACCCAGTATCCCCAGCATCAAGTTATACGACTTGTGGCTAAGTTTCTCACCATAATCCTCCGAAACCCAATCGAAAAACCCGATAGCACCAGAAGGGATCGACTCGAGCTTCCCCAACACCTCCAACACCAAATCATGAGTAACAACAACACCCTTCGAATCCAATTCGTTCCTAATCTCGTCCACATCACGATATTTAGAGAAAATGTCAAACAAAACCTCCGGTTCGGAGGAGAACGTTCGAGGTCTAGATTTCAGGATGCTCGTGAAGTGAGAACCGGAAATGGGCGGCGCCGCCGTGCCGTGAACGGGATGATTGTGAAGCAGTGAAGATAAAGAGCGAAATGAGCGCAGATTGGGATCGGAAAGTACCTGAAAATGCGAGGAGCTGGAGGAGATGAGGAGCTGAGATCGGAAATGAGGTCGCAAACGAAGCAGACGCCATGAATATCTCATATTGCGGCTTAGGGCACAGAATCAGGAGCAGGGCGATGCCAAAGAGAGATGTGCAGAGATGAGGAAGGAGAGTCTAGGGTTTAACAGATGTTGAGTTTTAAGCCTCACCACAAAAAAATAAATAATAATAAATAAAAATAATTTTCTAATTTTTATTAACCCAACTTAACAAAGGGTGAGAAGTGAAATAAATTAATAAGATGGATTATTATCCTATCTAAATAACATACACTAATAAAATAATTAATTTAGGTAAAGTGATAAATTTTTTATTCATTTATTTATATTTTTATGGGGGGTATGAATAGACCTATTTTAGAGAGAAATAAACCAAAATGAATCGTTTATTCTTACAACATTTAATTATCAAACAAGCTAGTAAAAAAATGATTTTTAGATATTAATTATTGTATATTATATCTCAAATTCTCTCCAACGCCAATCTAATTTATGATGATCCAATCGAATGTGTCAGTGATGCAATAATTTCATTAGTTGGTTGTAAACTAATTTAACATCCACGAATTCAAGCCACGAAATCGGTATTTGTAATCTCCTCACCCAACAAAAAAAACTCATGATGATGCATAAATGCTAAATAGTTTCCCTATACATTTAAAAACGAAACTGAATGTCATTAAGTAATTTTTTTTTTTTTTGAACATATTAGTAAAATTTTCAATTAAAAGAAGTCATGCAAGAATTATAATTATTAAGAGTTTGACCACTAAAGTCACGTTTAATAATCGTTGCGTTTTCAATTTTGTATTTTAATTTTTAATTTTTTTTAAAAATAGAGTTGTTTGATAATCAATTTTAATTTTACTTTTAAAAGTTTAGAAACATTATTAAAATATTAAATGAATTATAAAAGTTATAAAAATTATTTTTTAAAAACAAGTTTTTGTTTTTATAAAAGAGAAAATCAAGAATAAATATAAAAAATTGAAAAAACATCTAATTGAAATGTAATTTTGAAAACAAAAAACCTTATCAAATATGTTTTTTGATTTTTAATTTTTAAAAATAGTTTATGAAAATTAGACATCAAACCTATACTATTTTTTTAAATAAAAAATCTGAAATTAGAAAATAAAAAATAAAAAATGAAATGATTATCAAATATGCCTAATAATTTAAAATTTAACATCTTTTCATTATAATCATTAATTATGGAACGCATGGAAAACTTCTATTTTTTTTTTAATTAACGCATCAACTGTTAAAATTTAAGAAAGATACGACCACCTCATTTTCTAATAAATTTGAAAAAAAAACTCATTTAACAATAAGTTTGAAAATTCGACCCCTGGTTGCCATTAATCTGATTTTGAGAGAAGGGTAGAATGAGGGAAGAAGATATAATTTTTTTTTTTTGCCACATCATCTATTTTTAATTATAGTTTTTTTATTTTTATTCGATTTTTTTATAAAAAAATTAAGAAAGGTCAAAAATTAAAATGAAATAAAAATGATTTAAACTTTTAAAAGTTTAAAAATCAAAATAGAAATTTTATAATAATTTAAAGATTAAAATAATATTTTAACCAATAATTAATTAGGTTCAGCAACGAAAAAAATAATTTAAAAGAAATTGAAAGTAATTTAATATAAAACTCTGAAGAAGAAAAAAGAATGAAAGGGCAAAAAATATATATTAATTAAAAAAAAATCAAACGAAACATGCGATGGAAATGAATTTGTTTTTTTTTCTTTGTTGAGTACAAATGAGTTTTATTTTTTTATTTTATTTTTTTTTTGAAGCAACAAATGAGTTTTATTTAAATCTATAAATAAATAAAGAAAATTTGTCCAAAAAAAAAACCCAGAAGGAAATCTCACTAAACTGGCGTGAGATTTTTGCATGTTTGACCAAAGTGCCAACTGTGTGGCCACCAAATGAGCCAAATTATTTTGACTAAAATCAAACCATGTTGCCAATTTAGCCCTAATTAATAAACAAACACCTAAATATATATACTATTCACTAATCGATATGTTAATTATGTGTCCTTGTCTAAACAAAAATGGACCTAATTAAGCCATTCTCACCTTCATTCATTGGTCCACAATTCAAACTAACAAATACATGAACTAACACAACCCTAATTCAATATATCACAATCCCATTTTCGTTTTTTGAAAAAAACATATAATACTTTTTTGATATCTGTGATGGTCCTTATTATCTTTCGCGCCCCCCGATTAATCTCATAGGACATAGTCTGATCCTATAACATTCGGATGCTAAGAAAATTTATAAAAAAATAATTTTTATATAAGTGGTCACGTTAATATTCTCTTTTACCTATTAAATCATTACGTAATAGTAAGGAGAAAAAAAACATATCGATATGTTAGCTCTTTAACCAAAACCTCGTCCAAACACCCGAAAAAATCCTAGAACCAATTTCGTTGGCAAAAGAAGTCAACGAGAATGATTTTGATTCATTTCTATCCTAAGTTTTTTTACTTATCATAAATAATATGACGTCAGCGTCCCATCTAATTCACACAAAAATTAATTCTTCCCCAAACAAACAATAGATCTAATTGTATTAAGGTTTAAATATCATTTTTGTCAAATTTTAAATGTCCAATCCAACTTTGAAATGCCCAATTTCAAATTTTTATTAATATGAATTTAACTAAAATAAAATTAATTCATATCCTTAGTTTAAAGTTAATATTAATCTATTAATATAAAATAAGAAAAAAAATGTAAATATACAAAAAAAAAATGAAGAATTATTTATAGCAGATTAATTTCTATCCCTCGTTGAATTCTATTAGTGATAGAAATTCAAAGTAGAAAATTCAAGCCGCGATAGAATAATTCTATCATTGATTGAATTCTATCTCTAATAGAAATCAATGAGTGATAGAACTTAATTTAGATTTTATACTATAAATGAATTAGTTTTGATTTTGTGCTATACATGAAAATATTTTATCATTTTTTATCGTACATATAAAATCCCCAAAAAATTATAGAAAAATTTAGTAACTTTTTTAACCAATTCAACTGTTCAATGACATTAGTATTTGTCCAATAATTACATCATGAGTTTGAATCTCCTATTCCGGAACTAATCTGAGAAAAAGAATTGTTTTAACAAATATTTATCGCAACGACTAATTTCTTTTTTTGAAAGTACAAACTGAAAATCCAGGTTTGAAAGACTAAAATTGTATTTTGAGCTTGAATTAATTATTTGTAAGTGGATTAGTTCTAAATTTATGATGGTCAGATAATTAATTTTTAGCATGGGCAGTTACGTGTAAAGTCCTTTATCTATCTGTCAACAATATTCTCCTCTATTTAGACCCAAAAAGTAAAACATAAAAACATTAACAAAAACACAAAGAAGAGCAAAAAAAATAAAACAATGGCTGGAAGAATTTCCAAGAGGATTTTTCTTCATACTTTGAATCGGCCATCGAGCACCGCCGCCTCTCCATTCAACCTCGCGGGCGCTGCGGCGACACCGACCATTGATTTAGCCGACACGAGGGCCTTGTTTGAGGCCGTTCCGACGTCGGAGCTTCTACGCGCAGCCGCCAACCTCCATGTCGCTGCCCTGCCCCCCGTCGTGGACACCGGGATGTGGATTATGAACTCCAAGTTGATGGACGTGGAGTTGGCTCGTCGTGCAATTTTGGGTGTCGTTAAGCATACATTTTACCGCCATTTTTGTGCCGGCGAGGACGAGGTGGCTGTTGCAAAAACCGTTGGACGGTTGCAGGATGCCGGGTTGCGGAGCATGCTCGATTACGCTCTTGAATATGCCGATGACGAGGAGTCGTGTGATCAGAATCTTCATGGTTTCCTTCAAACTATTGAGGCAACAAAATCGCTTCCGACCGGCTCGGTAAATTTATTTCAACTTTGAAATTTGTTCTATTTTAATATTCTAACTTTTTTATTTATTATAATAATAATTATAACAATATTCTATAGTCAATGTGATAACAAGAAATTATAAAAATTATAAATTCAATTTATAATAATCATTTATTTTTATCGAGAACTAGGGATGATAAATATTAAGGGGAATTTGCATGTATATTACAATAAGGGCAAAAAAAAATTGAATAAATAGCAATTTTTTGAAAATATTTGTAAATATAGCAAAATCAGATTCATAGACTCCATCAATAGTGTCATAGCGTCTGATAGACTCTATCAATAAACTCCATCAATAGTGTTTGATAGACTCCATCAATAGTGTCGGATAGAGTCTATAAAAAAAATTGCTATATTTGCAATATTTTTAAAAAGTTGTTATAATTCTAATGTAAAATAAGAAATTTGCTATACATGATAAATTCCCTAAATATTATGTTCCATGAAAATAATTGCACTTGCTAACATGCACACGGGTACATATAAAATATTGATCAGTAATATAAGTTTTTGAAATCATTTTTTATTTGACAACGAATTAATAATTGATTTCATACATCAATTAAAATTAAAGACTAAGAAGATTTTTGCAAGTTTAAGAAACCCTAAAAAGCGCTGTGAAAGTTTTGGAATTAAATTGAGATTTAAGCATTCATGTTGAAATTGTCATATTTATTTTATTCTATTTATTATATTTTTTTTGAAATAAATAATATTTCAAGTTATAACTTATAAATGACGGCATTTGTAATTTTCGGTAAGCTATTTTTGTGTGTGTTGTGCCAGAAGATATTATTATTTTGTTTTAAAAGAGGACAAATAAAACTGTTAAGAAAATGACAAATAAAGGATCATGCATTTTCCATGAGGTTGTAAGATGAATATTTAAGAAAACAAAAATTAATTTTACTTTTAAAAATAAATATTTGTATAAACCAATTGAAAAATAGAATATGAGTTACTTTTTTTTCTTTCTTTTCATCTCATAACATTCTAGTTGATTAATTGACATTTCCTTTTTTATTTACGTCTTCTAGAAAAAAAAAAAAGTCAAAAAGTTTGGAATAAAAGGAATAATTTTAAAAAATAAAGTAAATAGTTTTTTTTTTTTTTTTGAAACCAATTAAATAATTTTGTAATAAGAGAATTTTTCTTGTTGACTCTTATACCACTATCGAATTATTTTTCATGTTTCTCCATCTATATCTTTATTTCTTTTTCTTTTTCTTTTTTCTTATAATAGTTTTCCATCTATATCATATAATCTATTTTTTAAAGAAAAAGGAAAAATTTTCTTTCAATTGAGTTCTTTTTTAGAACAACAATATTTCAGATTTAGAATATGTATATGAAATTTCTAAGTTTAAAATAATGTCAATTGTCCCTAAATTCAATCTACTTTGACAAATCTAGTTGAGCATTAATGTTTATTGTTTATTGATATTTTCATTTTCCTTCTTCCATAACTTGAATTAGTTGTATTTTAATGCATAAATTTTCATGCACTCCATAATTTATTTGTTCGACAAGACGAATAAGAAATACAATGAGTAATTCAAATGTTTAACTTGTAGTCATTGAAACACAATATGATGATTAATCCAATGTTCTTGTTAACATAATCTCATAGTTACTCGAGATAGAAAAATCGATGTGCAAGAAATTTTTTGTATATCCGAAATAATTTCAGTATATTTTCTAACAAAGTTATTGTATTTTGATAGACAAGTTTTGTGGTGACAAAAGTGAGTGCAATTTGTCCTTTGAGATTGCTTGAAAGAGTTAGTGACTTATTAAGATGGCAACAAAAAGACCCTTCTTTCAATCTCCCATGGAAGCTCAAAACTTTCCCAATTTTCTCTCATTCAAGCCCTCTCTACCACACTCTTGAACAGCCCAATCCCCTAACACATGAAGAAGAAAAAAGCCTCCAAATTAGCCACAAAAGGCTCATGAAAATCTGCCAAAGTTGTGCCGATGCGAATGTTCCGTTGGCGATCGATGCGGAACACACCAAAGTTCAACCCGCTATAGATTACTTCACTCATTCCGCCGCCATCATACACAACAAAGACGATAATCCAATCGTGTCTGGAACCCTTCAAGCGTATTTGAAGGATGCAAAAGATCGATTGTTGTTGCTCACTAAGGCTGCTGACGATATGAAAATCCCGTTCGGGATTAAGCTTGTGAGGGGTGCTTATATGTCGAGTGAATCCAAACTTGCGGCTTCTCTAGGGTTTGAGTCACCTATCCACAACACCATTCACAATACACATTCGTGCTACAACGATTGTGCGTCGTTCTTACTCGAGAACATTGTGAAGGGCTCGAGTCGAGTAATTCTTGCAACCCATAACGTCGAATCAGGTAAACAAAATTCAAACTTTCTCAAAACGACAACAATCGTATTGAACCTAGAGTTGTGTGTTTTAATGAAAGTTTTGATGATGTGATGATATTAGGGAAATTGGCAGCTAAGAAAGCATATGAAATAGGGATTGGAAAGTTGAAGCAAAAGGTTGAGTTTGCCCAATTGTATGGAATGTCAGAAGCACTTTCATTTGGGTTGAGAAATGGAGGGTTTCAAGTGAGCAAATACATGCCATTTGGACCAGTGGATATGGTAATGCCATATCTTTTGAGAAGGGCAGAAGAGAATAGAGGTCTTTTATCTACCTCAAATTTGGATAGAAAACTTATGAGGTAATTAAAACATAAATATTCACTCAAATTAATGGGATTTAAAAAAAAAAAAAAAATCCATTTCCTTTACAATTTGGCTAATAAATTTAACATTTTTTTTTTAAATGATCCTTGTAGAAAGGAGATGGGAAGGAGGATTACACATTATTTGAGGTGAAAGAAGAGAAAGGACCAATATTTAGCAATTTCAACCCTAGAACATCAAGATTTGTAATTTGTTTATCAGGGTCACTCATGCTGTTAAGATCCACTTTTATTTTTACCATATTTATTTGAGAATAAATTATAAAATTGGTTTCTAGTCTCAAGAAGGTTAATATTTAGTTTTTTTTATCTGATAAAATTTAGAAAAATATAGTTCTGGTCATGAATAATTGTTGTGAGTTAAATAATTACATAATCTTTTTTTTCTGTAGAGAATACATGTGTCAATAAGGTAAATACTTACGATAAATATTCTTTTAACCGTGTTCAATCCTTGACATTGGTATTTATAATTAATTTTTTTTCCAACTTGTATTAAAAAAAAAAAAAAAAAAACTTGTTACCCGTTCGGTTCAAGTATAGAATTTAGTGTTAAAATTGAGAAAATAAAAAGATTGATTATTTTTACCTTAGTGAAAAGGATAGAGACGAAGGAGAAATATTATTTAAAACAAAGAGAAATGAAAAATAAAGAATAGAAAAAAAAAATAAAGAAGAGAATCTGAATTGTCCTATTCTAAAAAAAAAAAAAAAAAAACTCTTAAACTCTTCTTCTCCCTCCCTCTGGCGATTGAAGCCCGTCTGAATTGACGACTGCCATAACTTACTCCGGCAGGCATCTTGATTTTCATGAAATTATATGTTCGAACCTTTTTCCAAGAACAATATTGTTGTACCAAAAAAGAATAGTCATTATTGAGTTCAAATGACGGAAAAAAAAATAGTATTCAATTTGATCCTTATCTTTTGGCGGAAGTTTCACGTCCTTATGTTTCAAAATCTAAACTTTTATCTTTGATATTCAATAATTCTCAATTTTAATCTTGAGATAAGGAAACCGTTAATAATTTAATGGAATATTGACTACGATGATAATTAAAGTAATTTAAAATTTAATAAATTAATGATGTTGAATTGATTTTCTTATAAAAAAATACAATAATTACAAAGAAAATTGAAAAGACAAATTACCTCTATTTTTATTATATTTTTGTATTATCTATAATAATTATATTTTTAGATAGAGTAGATATATAGTAAAAAAAAAATGTAATTATAATATTTATATATATTTTTTTAAAAAATAATGATTATTAGAATAACTCAAAAGACACAATACTTTCAATTTAAATATATTTTTAAATGAAATAAATATGAATTTTTCTTATCTAAATAATAAATATAATATTATGTTTTAACGAAGGAGAAAAATAATAAATATAAAAATAAATTGAAGTAGAGAAAATTAACTCTCAATTTTTTAAGTATTCAAAATAATTCTTCAAAATAACTCTCGAAAATAATTTTTATTTGAATATTATTGATTTAGTAAAACTATGGTATATAAAATATTAATAAAATTAGAGAAAAACTTCATTACACATGCATGAATGCAATATAATAAATTCCTCACTTTCCTTTGTGTAACTATTACTAACTGAAACTGATCTCTTATAGGTCCTAGAAGTACACCCTTACCTATCCGGCATCATATTGGCTGCTCCTACCCCATCAAAAGACCAAGGTAAAGGCAAGATTGAATTATTATGCCTTCAGTTATTCATCCAAACACAAAACTTGTATAACCTTGTACTCATAGTACATGATTTCCAAGTGATGGTTCTTTAATTCTAGGCACCTCCTCTACAATGTTTCGTTATTGCTTCTAGGTTCAAATGCTTGCTTCTTTTGCTTGATAAATGGCTCCATCGAAATCCAAAACTTTAGGACCCCACAGATCCTAGACCCTAGACCCTAAACTCAAAATATTAGAGCCATCGAGTGTGAAAGTTGAGAGAGGAGAATTGAGAATCGTAATAGCGCGAAGGCAAGATGGAAATTAGAGGAATGGCTTGGTTTTGCAACCACCACTCTGCCTCTACATTCCGATTCATATCTCCGAAAAGTGAAATAGTAATAGTAAGAGTAGGCTGCGCCCATCCAACAATATCCCCTTCGCTACAGCAAGTGTAATTTCCAATCCCTCTCAATTTTCAATTAATTCTATTCTACACTAATTTAATTCTCTTAATTATATCCGCTTCATGTGTTTGCTTTCAGGGTACCGGAAAAAACAAGAAAAACGGAAACATCTTCGAGCGTTGGAAGTCAATCACTCACTCAATCTTTTACTTTTCCCCAAACTCCAACTAATTTATTATTCCTCCATTCATTATTTACGACTGCCCTCACTTGCTCCGGCAGCCATCTTGATCTTCAAATTATATGTTCGAACCCTTTTCCAAAAACAATATTGTTGAACTAAAAAAGAATAGTCATTAAAGAGCTGATGGGTTCAAATGACTACCGGTTAGAACAAAAAAAAAATAGTATTCAATTTAATATTATATATAAATAGTAGGGAAAACATATTTTTTCGTCTATACCTATACCTAGGGGTGCACACCAACCCGACAACCCGAGAAACCCGAACCAACCCAATCCAAATTGTCGGATTGGGTTGGATTGGGTTGAAAATCATGGAATTTTCATGGGTTGGGTTGGGTCAAGGGTTGACCTAAATCAACCCGACCAACCCGAAT
>JBBMEF010000028.1:909214-927288 GCA_037832685.1 Sicyos baderoa
TTCATTTTAATAATTAATATAAATAAGGGTAGGGATACAATAGTAAAATATATTTTCTATATTTAATAAATTTAATTAAAAAAGAAAGAAAGTAGACATACATTTTAACCCTAAATAGAAGTAGACATTTGTTTAATTTGTTTGCTAAATGTAGACAATTCCCTAGTTTAATTCCCTATATAAAATTCTTTTGCAAGTTGTAATTTTGGATGGTTTTAACACCATAATTCTCGGTACTCAATAAACAATTGAATTTTGTAAAAATGATAATTGGAAGAAAAAAATATATTGGAATATTGGGATATGAAAATTTCTAGTAAGAATACATGAAAATGTGATATGTGAGAGTATAAAGAGCTGAATTAAATATCGAATTTGTAATTGTGAATTAAATTTAATTACAACTCGTTAATTAAGACAATACGCATCAACCTTTTCCATTTCCACCCTATTTACCCTATACTCTATCATGCCAACCAAGTATACATAATAAATTGATATCTCTTTTACTTTTCTTCACTAAAAAGCTCACAATCAGAGAATTGTTTCACTAAGTTACACTACCATTAGCAACTCAAATCATTTTTCACCACAAAACTTTGCCAAACAAATTAAATTAGTTTCAAACACAAACTTGCCAAATTTCAAACAAAAAGCTTTAAAAATAAGCCAAAGGAAAGTGACATGTCATTAATCAAACACTGCAGTGAACAAATTCAATTTTAAGACCAATTCAAAATTTGTTCCATTTCCTTTTCATTTCTGGTTTATTTCAGTTGTTTTCATGACTTTCTATGTGAGAGAGCTTTCCAAGAAATCCAAACTTATTAAATTAAAAGACTTTTTGAATTGATGTGTGAGTAAATTTCCTTAATTATTAGGGTTTTTCATTAATAAGATAATAATAAATTGTCGTGCTTTTATTAAATATTTTATCTTAATACTTCTCAAAAAAAAAAAAAAAACAATTATCTTATTTTATTTTCATATACCAAAATCTTACCAGGACAACGTGGAGATTCCATAAAATTTATTTTTATCCTAAAAGTTAAAAGGCCTATTCGACTACCGTTTATTTTGTATTTTAATGCAAATCAGTCAAAAACACAAACAAAAACAGATCCAAACAAAAATAAAAACACTACAAAATTTACAATGATGGCTAAATTTAGGGTTTTGATGTGTAATTTATAAAGTGGTTTGATTTGGATTTTTTTATTGATTTTTTCATACAAAATAGACTCGAATCGAGTTTTTGCCATTTCAAATCGATCGATCCAATATATTTCTAAAAATCAATTTGATCCATTAGATCGGTTCAATTTGGTTGAGTTGGTTATTGAATATTTTTTTCACCCTTAATATAGACTTTTTTTTTTTTTTTTTGAAGAACCCTTAATATAGACTTAATATCCAATGATTTCATAATAAATTATTATTTGCCTACCGAAACTAGTTAATTTCGTTTAAGGTTAATTTTTTTAAAATCTTTTCTTAGTTTTTTTTTACAGGTAAATCTTACCTGAATCTATTAATTTTGTCACTAAATGTTGATATGATATATGCATTAAATAAATAAAAAAACAAATAAAGAATTTGACTTTTTTAAGTAATTCAATAATATCCAAAAGTTAAACCTAAATTAACTCACTCAACTAGTCATAGAAAAAACGCCAACTAATTAGAATTCTAAATTAAAATGAAAAACACATGGATAAGCCCTTAAAAAATTTTAAATCTATTGAATAAGTGGGTGACGCGATTAATTATCTGATTTATGTTAATTCATTTTCACGCTACGGTTTGATTCTTGAAATTGATATTTGTAATTTATTATCCCAATTTATACTCTATTTTAAATATAACCATCATTAAACCAAATTAGTTGATTTTTAAAAAAGAAATTACCCACAAAACACGGAAATGAAGTAAGAATCCAAAAGGATTCCAAAACCAATTTCGTGGGGCAAAAGAAGTCAAAAAAGAATTGTTACAATGAATATCACGTTTTTTATTATTTATAAATATGACGTCATCATCTCTAACCGACAAACCAACTTAAATATGGGTTAGCTTAATTAATAGTTATTTTAACAGACAAGTGGATCACTTCGAAGATTCGTCCACGTCAGATAATAATTCTCCAGCATGGGTGCTCACGTGTCCACCTGTCAAATTCACCCCTCTATTTAAACCCACAGGTCAGCAACAAATTTCACAACTAAAAAAAAAAGGAAATTTATTATTTTCTGGAAGAAAAAAAAATAAATGACAAGAAATTTTTTGGCAACCAAATCGAAGATCCCGAACCGGGTCCTTCTCAACCGGCTGTTGAACACCGCCGCCGTCACTTCCGCCGCGGACGCCGCCAATCTCGCCGGATCTCCGGCGACATCGATCGTTGATTTCGCGGACACAAGGGCGTTGTTTGGGTCCGTTCCGACGTCGGAGCTCGTACGCGCCGCCGCGAACCTCCATGTCGCCGCCGTGGGCCCCGTCGTGGACGCCGGGATTTGGATCATGAATTCCAAGTTGATGAACGTGGAGTTGATTCGCGGTGCGGTTTTGGGTTGTGTTAAGCATAGTTTCTACCGGCATTTTTGCGCCGGCGAAGACGAGGCGGCGGTCGGAAACACGGTGCGGCGGTTGCACGGCGTGGGGTTGCGGAGCATGCTCGATTACGCTCTTGAATATGCGGATGATGAGGAGTCTTGTGATCGGAATCTTGATGGGTTTCTTCGAACCATTGAGGCTACTAAATCGCTTCCGTTTCGATCGGTAAGTTCATGTGTTCTTCATCTTGTTCAACTTTTAAGTTTGTTCTATTTTATCAATTTTTTTAAAACTAAATAGTTGTTAAATTTTAAAAACCAAAATAAATGAATTATTTTAATGAATAATTAAAAATGAAAAATTAGATTGAGCCATTAAAAAACACTAATTTGAAATTAATTCAAGAATTACAATACTTACAATTTACAAAGACCAACAAATCCTAAACTAAATACCGATTTTTAGACTCAAACATATGATTATAGAGTTGAAAAATATTACGTTCAAACAAACAAGATAATCAACCATATTACTATTCGATATTATTAGGTCATATAACGAATTAACAATTAAATTGGTTAGTGCTTTAAATTAAAACTCAACTCACCTAATTAATATATGTCTATAACTCATAATTTTGTAAGTTTCATGATTTCTTCCCTAAAAAAGAATTAAGACTATGAAGAGACTTTTAAAAGTTTTAGAAACCTTAAAGAAGACATGAAGGGAAAAGTTTAAAAGTTGTTGTTATTATTATTATTATTATTATTATTATTATTATTATTATTATTATTATTATTATTATTTTATGTATATTTTTTAATTTGTTTTCCTTAAATAATAGGAAAGTTATAAAATTTCATTTAAAATAGAATATTCAATTAGTAAACAAGTTTTATAATATATATTTTATTATTTATTTCAATATATTTAAATTTAAAAACAATATAACAAGGTCTATATCCAGTCACAAATTTTGAAAACATTTAAATTATATCAAAATTATTTTAACTATTTTTTTTTTATAGAAAAAATGAATTTAATTCATTTAGTACATCCTCACTTATAATATAATAATTTAAATTCGGTTAGTTGTTAACATTTAGGGCATGTTTGGCCATAGACAAAGGTGGAGTTGAGAATAAATGTGAGGCAATTTTATGTTTGTCTCATGGACTTCCATAAATCCATCCAACTCCTACCTAATTCCACGAGTGGGTCTCACGTTCTTAATTAAATATTAAAATATTAAAAAACTACTCAATATCTATTTTTTTATTTAAATATAAACTTCAACAATTTTCTTTCCATCACATCAAACATAACTTTATTATTAAAAAATTATTATATATCAATTTTTTTATTTAAATAAAAACTTAAACCATTCTCTTTCCATCACATCAAACATAACTATCATTTCTCTCAAACATAAACTTATTCTCTCTTATCTTCTCTTCTCATCCCAACCTAATCCAACTCAATCCATCTTTTTAAAGCCAAATATGCCCTTATAGTTTTATAGCCATCTACCGCGGAATCGCCGCCCTAATGGCTGAGATAGAGTGAAACTCCCACAAAATGGATCTTCAAGAATTGAAACCCGAATTTAAAAGGAATAAAAAAAAATCTAGCAATATTCTATCTTCCTAAACCCTCCACCAAACAAAGTTTTGGATATTCCTTAAGTATGTTTTTTTTAGAATCATTCCTGAAATAATGTTTGAATTGTCTTATTATCATTATTATTATTTTAATTTATAAGATTTAAACTTACTTCTATGTTACGGCATTTGTATTTTTCGATAAGCTCTGGTTTGTGTGTGCCCACGTTATTTATTTTAAAAAGAAAAAAAAGAAAGGGACAAATAAAAGATCAGGCATTTTCCGCCACCTTCTGAACATGCATATTTATAATTTACTTTTTTAGAAAAAGTTGTGATTTTTATTAACAAATATAAGGGACAAATCAAAGATCATGCATTTTCCACCACCTTCTTGCAATTTTGGAATCGAGGGTTTTTTGTTTTCTTCTTTCCATCCCTCAAATTTCCTTTTTATTCTTTTTTTTTTTTAAGAAGCTTTTTATTTACTATTTACTTGCGTTAATAGAAAGAATATATTTTTTTTTTTAGGTTACAACAATTAAGAGTGTGAAAACTTGAACTCAAGACTTTAAAGAATGTACATCGATGTCGGTTGAACTATTAGTCGACAAAAGAAGAAAAAAAAGTTAATAATTAATAGTCTTGTAATAAACCAACTTTCTTTCATTTCTGGAAAGGTCAACGGTCACGTTTTTGGGCAACACGTAGATAAGATTTGACCGCCACGTCGCTCTCGCTTATGGATAAAAATTTGCCACGTTGTTATTTGATGGCTTTACTTTATGACCGTGTACAATTTTTTCTATTAATCTTTTTAAAAAAATTATAAATTTAAGTCTTATCATTTGAGAAACCTATAATTTAATGAGTATAGTTCTCTCCAATAAAGTTTAGAAAAACATTTTGACAAATTGTACTTAAAAAAAACATTTTGACAATGACAATGATTCATTCTCAGGTCTTATCACTAAACTTATCTTATTAGAAATCAAATTTTAATAAACCAATCTTTTTTATTTGCTTATTTATTTAAGGAGTCTAGCCACATGGCACATTGCCATTGGTTAGGTTGTCAGCTGTAGCATTTTGATTTCAAAAGACAATTTCTCCAATTGGGTGTTGTTAATTTATTTGTTGTATTTGACAGGCAAGCTTTGTGGTAGCTAAAGTGAGTGCAATTTGCCCATTGAGATTGCTTGAAAGAGTTAGTGACTTGTTAAGATGGCAACAAAAAAACCCTAGCTTGAATCTACCATGGAAGCTCAAAACTTTGCCAATCTTCTCTGAATCAAGCCCTCTCTACCACACTCTTGAACAGCCCAATCCCCTAACACTTGAAGAAGAGAAAAGCCTCCAAATTAGCCACCAAAGGCTCATGAAAATATGTCAAAGTTGTGTTGATGCCAATGTTCCATTGGCCATCGACGCCGAGCACACCAAAGTTCAACCCGCCATCGATTACTTCACTTATTCCGCCGCCGTCATCCACAACAAACACCACAATCCAATCGTCTATGGGACAATTCAAACGTATTTGAAGGATGCAAGCGATCGATTGTTGTTGGTTACTAAAGCGGCCGAGGATATGAAAATTTCGCTTGGGATTAAGCTTGTGAGGGGCGCTTATATGTCCAGCGAATCCAAACTTGCATCTTCCCTAGGGTTTGAATCTCCTGTTCATAATAGCATTCAGGATACGCATTCGTGCTTCAACGATTGTGCATCGTTCTTGCTCGAGAACATAGCAAAGGGCTCGAGTGGAGTTGTTATTGCAACCCACAATGTCGAATCAGGTAAAAAGATCAATGATGTGCTTCAAAAAACTCTAATAAAACTAAATTCTAACTTTCTCAAAACAGACCGTTTTGCTAATGAAAAGTTTTGATGGTATATTTGATCAGGGAAATTGGCAGCAAGGAAAGCATATGAGATAGGGATTGAAAAATTGAAGCAAAATATTGAGTTTGCCCAATTGTATGGAATGTCAGAAGCACTTTCTTTTGGGTTGAGAAATGCAGGGTTTCAAGTGAGCAAATACATGCCATTTGGACCTGTGGATATGGTACTTCCATATCTATTGAGAAGAGCTGAGGAGAATAGAGGTCTATTAGCTACTTCAAATCTCGATCGAAAACTTATGAGGTAATGATATATATTGATCTCGACATTCTAATGAAATATTCGATGAGATCGTCACAATATATAGTCTTTTAGTTTACAAATTCTTATTGATTGCGGTAGTCTTATTGAATAATTTTTTCGACACACGATGTTGTTAGGGTTAAGATAATATTCGTACGACGAAACTCGTAGAAATTTTAACGTATTCGAGCTTATTGATCATGATTGCAGAAATGAGATGGCAAGGAGGATGAAAGAGTACTCTTGGGGTGAAAGGAAGGATCATTTAGCAACATGATCATATGCAGTTTGTTTATAGGATCACCCAAGCTTTTTTTTTAAGATGTAATTGTTTCTCGTTTTTCCGTATATATTTTAGTGTTTTTAAGTTTGAAGTAATTGTATCATTTCCATCTTTTTTTGGGTGGTAAAAAAATGGACATTTAAGGCTCCGTTTGATAATCATTTGGTTTATTATTTTTAGTTTTTCAAATTTAAGCCTATTCTCTTTCAAATTTACTACAATGTGCTCCATCCTTCCTACCATTTATCTATCTTTCTTTAAGAAAGTAGGAGAATACTAACCAACTTTTAAAAACAAAAACAAACTTTGGGAAGCTATTTATTTTTGTTTTTAAAAGTTGGTTGGTCTTCTCCTACTTTCTTAAGGAAAGATGTATGCATGCTAGAAAGGATGAAACAAATTGTAGGAAATTTGAAAGAAAATAGGTTTAAATTTAAAAAACCAAAAATAAAAAACCAAATGGTTATCAAACAGGGCTAGTAAATAAGATTTTATTTTTGTGTTTGTAATTTGAATTGTCCATAAAATATAACAATACAAAACTATCACATTATTACCCAAATAGAATAATAATTCAATCGCCATCAAACACATTATGTATTTCGAATCCCTTAAATATAAGAAAGTAGTATATTATAGAGTGATTTTAATCTATATATTTGACACATAAAATAAGATGATTTGAAAAGAAATAAAATAAAATTATAGTTACAACTGTACATTTATGAATTAAGAGATTATGAATTCAAATCGATAATCTTTAATATGGTAAATTTTGTTGAATTTTAAAAATTATTTCTCCATCTCACATAAAACAATTGAGATGACAAATGGAAACTAATTGTCACCAAAAACAAATTTGAAAGAGAGATGTTTATGGAATCTTCAAGTGTTCAAACTTCAAAAACGACCTAAGGTGTGAAAATTAACCTCCATGATTCCATTTGCAATCGTTTTATTATAAATATAAAAACAAAACAAGACAAAATTTTGTAACAAACAGGAAAAATTAGTGTATAAATATAAAAATGTTAATAATATTTTTTGTTCTAGGATGGAAGATTAAACCATCTAACCTTTTGTACTTAGAGGGTTATAAGCTTTCAAATATATGAGATTTTTAAAATCCAACTTAGTGTCAGAATTTAATTACTATCGAACAATGAAATCAACATACCATCAATTTTTTAGGTGTTATATGTTCATACTTCATTGATCGTAACTCCTAGTTTAGCTCAGACACTTAGGTCTCATTTAATAATATTGTGTTTTTAGTTTTTAGTTTTTAAAATTTAAATTTACAATAACTATCCTATCGTATGTTTTTTCTTATTTGAATATTTACGTCTTACATATATTTATAGAAATAAAACAAAATTAAAAAAAAATCGAAAAACTTATTTTAATTTTTGAAATTTAGTTAATGTTCACATATCTTTCTTAAATACATAGTAGAAAATTTAAATAAAAATAAACTTGAAATTTCAAAACAAAAAATTAAAGTGGGTTTTTGCAGGTAGATCAAATTGATAAAATATTTATAACAGGCAAATTTGAAAAAAATTAGCAACTATAATCAAATATACGATATAAAGTAATACTTTTTATACTGAATAACTAATACATAATACAATATGATGAGTATTATTTATATTGTATATTTGAGTATGCAGACTAAATATTTTTAAATTTACATAATCTATAATTATTTTGTAAAATTAGACTAATACAATTTTCTAAAATTAAATGGTTATCTATTTATTTTAGTTTTAGTTTGGCCGCCCAAACACTAATATTATTGTTTAAGTTAAATTGAATATGTAAATACAGGAATCAAAAGGTAACAAAAATGACATTTTAACCCAAAGCCAATAACATACACAATTAATTTAGTTTTGTGTTATTTTCAATATATTCTTTTTTTTTTCGGAATTAGAACATTTCCTCTCTCGACAATGGAGCAGAAAGCAGAACAATAATAATAATAAATAATAATTCTGAAAAAAAGAATAAGAAAGCAGAATAATAAAGTGGCAATGGCGGAAAGAGCTCGGAAGTTGTTATAGATCATCCGAAGCAGAATCTCACCCACTCGAACCAATCGCTGCGAATTTGATTCGCAAATGCTTGTGCAGAGGCTCTCCAGGTACGAATTTCTCCCAATCTTCCACGATTTTGATCAAACATGGGGTTTGTTGTTGATGATGATGATGATGATGAAGAAATTTAGGTGTAACTGAAATCCGAGATCGAATTTGCTTAGAAATGGTGTGTAGATCTTTTTAGGGCTTTCTGGCTAGTTTTCCAATCGATTCGATTCTGATACTATGATGTGTATTTAAACTATTTCTCTTCAATAGGTGATTCTTTTTATTTTTTATTTTTTCTGTTGCATTTTTATGGGATAATTTTTTTATTATAGGAACCCTTCTGCTTGGTTAGGGGTACTCAAACGAAAAATCGACCAAACCAAACGATCCAATGTATCGATTTTTTAGAATATTTTAGAAAACCAAAATATATTGGTATAGAGATTTGATGGAAGAACCAATTTAAATGTAAAATTTGAAGCAAAATGAGAAATGTTATTTTTGGCTAGTAAACAAATTTTGAATTAAAAATAAAATTGAAAATGAGATTAAAAAAAATTGAAAAATTAAATCAATTCTCATTGGAATCAAAACAAAATATCGAATTAAAATCGAACCGAACCAATTAAAAACTGAATCAACAGTTTTATCCTATATTGGACATCGGTTCATACCCAATTGTTAAAAAGTCGAAGATATTGGCTCAGTTTTCGGGTTGGCACAAAACCGATAAAAACTAAAACTGAACTGAAATCACCTTATGCTTGATGGCCATTTTTTATTCTGTTGTCAAAAAAATATGTTTGTTTATTCATGATCTCTTTGTTATTTTATCCCCGTTTTTAGCATTTTAAAAATCTATTAAATCTTACAAACAAGTAGTATATAAGAGATCTTGTCTGAAAATTGTGCTTCTTTTCTCGCAATCTTTTTCAAACTACTTCATTTAGTTTTCAAAATTTAGCTTAGACTTTAAAAACATAGGAAATAGTGATAGGAAACCAAGAAATATATAGGTGTAAATAGTATTTATAAGCTTAATTTTGAAAAAGCCTAATGGTTATAAAAATGATGAGTTCAAAAGTGAACACTAACAGTTGTGAGTAAACTAGTTTTTAAAAAAATAAAAAATCAGAATAAGAAAAATGCAAGTGTCAGTGCTAACGTTTTTGCAGCTGCTTTGGGTTTGTTACATTACATATTCACTGGTAATTGTGTTTTCAAACCTGTTTGATATTTAGGAAGTAGGAAAGAGTGAACAGAAGCGCCGAGATTGTTTGTGCAACCATGGTTACTTCCCAACAGCCAAAGAAAAGAGTAGCATTTGTGCTGATTGATGGGATCGGTGATGTTTCGGTACCGAAATTTGGATTTAAGACTCCTTTGCAAGTGGCCAAAATTCCTAACTTGGATGCAATTGCTTCTGCTGGTGTTAATGGTCTCATGGACCCGGTCGAAGTAGGGTTGGGTTGTGGAAGTGACACAGCTCATCTTTCTCTTTTGGGCTATGACCCTAGAGTATATTATAAGGGTCGAGGTGCATTCGAGTCCATGGGAGCTGGATTAGCTATGTCACCTGGAGATATTGCGTTCAAGGTGCATTTCTTTATTTCCCCCCCTAAATTACCTGACTTTGTATAATTTATTTATAGCTCTTGAAAAATTAGAATGCATATAAGATAGAAAATAATGTTTGTTGGTCTAGGTTCTTAGTTAAGCAATGGAAAATTAAAGAGAAAGCTATTATTGACTTAGCTAGATGTTTTCTCTTCAAGTTTAGAGAGCCTGAACTGAACTGAGTGATTCATCTTCTCTATTCTTCTAGCTATATATTATGGTAAATATGGAAATTGTACCATTATGTTTCCTTCTTTCATTATTAGTATGCAAATTGACTAGTAGCTTCACAATTGTAGTCAAATTTTGCTACGCTGGACGAGAAATCGGGAATAGTAACCAGTAGAAGGGCTGATAGACACTTTGAGGAGGAAGGGCCAATATTATGTGCAGCACTTGATAAAATGAAGATGCCAAATTTCCCAGAGTATGAAGTTAGAGTCAGGTAGTTTGCAATCTTTACAGCATTAAAATCATCAAACAATTCATCCTATCTGGTCCATTCTAGCAGTTTATACATAGCCATACTTTATTTAGAAACATTTCATTATATCAACTCATTCAAGCATCAGAAAATTGAAATTCAAAGAAAAGTGCGAGTTACAAGTGTTGTTGGAGAAATCTAGACGGATTATGAGCTCACGAGACACGAAAAAATCGTTATAATAAACCCAATGACTGTAGTGTTATTTGCTCAAGGCTTTAATTCCAATGGCAGATGATAAGATTTATCTCATTCTCATTTTTTCTTCTCCCTACAGGTATGCCACAGAGCATAGATGTGGTGTGGTTGTGAAAGGACCAAATTTGAGCGGGAATATATCTGGAACAGATCCTTTGAAGGACAACCGGTTACTTTTGCAAGCTAAGGCTTTAGATGATTCTGATGAAGCAAAGCTTACTGCAGCTGTTGTGAATGAGTTATCTAAGGAAATCTCGCGAATTCTGGTTTCTCACCCAATCAATGCAAAGCGTGCAGCAGAAGGGAAGAACATCGCCAATCTTGTTCTTCTACGAGGCTGTGGTATTCGAATTGAGGTTTGTTCTTATTTTTTGTATATTTCTCCTATATTGCACTGAGTTTTTATTCATAGAACTGTAGTGTTAGTGTTCATGCTTTCTTTTGTTTGGCTACACCATGTGTTCATCCACCTCCCACTAATTGCAAAACAAGATATACTCTGGGAGTGATGTTTTTATCATTGCCCTTTTACATTTATGAAAAAATCGAACAGGTTGAAAAATAATGTATAAATCATGCTCTTGAAGAACCTGTCTAATTCAAATTGGTTAGAAAACATGGGATCTTGCATTGAGGTTGTCTTTTAATGTGATGTTATTTATGACAGCAAGTGTATTGATGAACTTCAATGAACTAACAATTTGCACTCTGCATAAAACAGGTCCCTCCATTTGAGAAGAGACATGGTTTGTGGCCATGCATGGTGGCTCCCACTAAAATTATAGCTGGGCTAGGCTTATCGCTTGGAATCGATATCCTAGATGCTCCAGGGGCAACTGGAGATTATCGAACACTCTTAACCTCGAAAGCTACTGCAATAGCAAAGGGACTCTCAGCTCCTTTGCAATCTTGCCCCAATGTTTTCGTGCCAGGAGAAGATGAGTTCAAACCAGGTCGGGCAGATGGTTACGATTTCGGATTCCTTCATGTTAAGGTCGGTCCACTTTCTCCTCAACTCTCATTAACATTTTGAACCCCTTTTATAATAGTTCTCATTACATATGCAACTATGCCAAGAAAACACACTGCAAAAAGGTTTTTGCCTGTTGAATAGGATTATCAAACAAACACTACTTGAACATTTGTCACCAGCTCCCAAGGGACATAAACTCAAATATAGCAGCACTGTTATCTGAAATGGATTTGTTTAGTTTTAACCATATTTGAAGTTGATCTCATGGGATCTTGTAGGCAATAGATGACGCCGGGCACGATAAGGCAACAATATTCAAAGTCAAGGGAATGGAAGCTGTCGATAGAGCAATAGGGCAGCTAGCCAAGCTTCTCTGGAAGGCGGAATCCACTGGGGATTTCCAGTACTACCTCTGTGTGACTGGAGACCACTCCACTCCAGTTGAGTATGGAGATCACAGTTTTGAGCCAGTTCCATTTACAATATGTAGATTGAAGGACTTTGTAGGCGCTGTGGGCGGGGAGTCGGTAATTGCAGGCATTTCCCTCGACCCGTTTCCGCTCCCGACGGTCGTGCCCGATGAGGACTTGGACTGGAGAGAAATCGAGAAGGTGGAAGGAGAGAAAAGGAAAGAGTCCCAAGCTTTTGGTTGTGATTCAGTTTACGAATTTGATGAGATTGCAGTTGCCAAAGGATGTCTTGGGCGCTTTCCTGGTGGAGAGATGATGGGTATCATAAACAGATTCCTCAAATTAGATGCATGAGTTGCTTTAGATAACATGCTTTTTATTTTTGCATCTTTTCTTTTCTTCAATAATTTGTCTGTTTTAAGAACTGTTTCAGGACAATCACAAATTTAAAGAGTTTAAAAAAAACCACAATAATATCTAATACCTTGAAGTGAAAAAATTTCCTATGCAGTAAATGTGCAGAGGGACTCTACAATACATGCCACACAAATTTATTTTATAAATAAAAATATTTAGAAAAAATAACTTGTGCAAGGAAGTTATACTCATCTTTAATATAGCAGCAACAGAATGCGGGGATCTACTTCAAAGACAAAACAATCATTATTGAATTAAAGTTTCCAATTTGTTTTCTATAATTTTAAAATCTATAATTTAGTTGTTATTTTTAGAAGAAAGTTAAAATTTAGTCGCTATAACTTTAAAAATTAAGATTTAGTCTTTTTAGTTTGATAAAACTTAAAATAGAGTACTCTTCGTAATGGTCGGTAGTTAAGTGACTATTACATGTAAAAAATGTTAGTTTCTTTTTTTTGTTTAATCACCCACTTAGCTCACACAATCACATGAAGAATTAACTTTTATGCATATAATTCGTCAACAATTATAAATGAGAAGGACTATTTTTTAAGTTTTATCAAATCATAAGACTAAATCTAGTTTTTAAAATAATAGTGACTAAATTTTAACTTTTTCCAAACTATATGAATTAAATTTCATTATTAATGAAATCGTTTCTTCATTCAAAAAATTATATGAATTAAATTCTAGATTTTAAAACAATAAGAATTAAATTATATCTTTCATCAAATTATAGGAACTAGTATATAATTTATCCTTGAATTTATTACTATGGAAAAATATATTCCTAAAAAGTAGGAATCAAATCCTTCATATCAATAATAATATTGTTGAATTCTGACCAATCTTGAAAAATTTCATGAATAACTTGTTTAATCATTGAAGTATGAATTTCATTGGGAATGCATGGATAAAGAGGAAGTTGGAGGAAGAAATGTAAGTAAGTTTACTAATGAGGTAGAAAAAACTTCCTTCAACCTTGATTCGTATCATCACTCCAAACAACATTTTTTCAAATAAAGTTTTCTTACAAACCTTCTTTAAAACTCTTTTTACAAACAATTTTATTCAAATATGGGTTTCGTGCAACAACTCATTCTTTTTTTTTAGTACCGTGCAACAACTCATTCAAACACTCTTGTCTAGATACAAATTTTCTAGTCAGCAATACCAATAGCTCAACAACATTAGTGTATATCCATGAATAAAAAGTTATGGGTTCGAATCTTCAATTGTTGTACTTAAACAAAAATAGTTTTTCCTTTTCTACAATCTCTCATTCAAAACTTTTATCAAAACATATTTTTCATACAACGACTCACTCAAACGCCACATTTAAACGACTTCATTAACGAAATAGACCTCATTTTTTACAAGGACGTGAATCCATTCCTAAACTCTACACCTTCATTCACCTTAGCTAACTAAGTTCTTTTAAGGTAGATCTCCAATTCATCAAAAGGGGACCAACTTGAGCTGTCAAGGACCAACTAGCTCACCCCACTAATACCATTACTCCTACTGCTATCATTGGGTGTCTCTTAATAACTTTTCATAGATACATTCACATCAACCTTCCCACTATTATCTTATTTTCTTTCTTTTTATTGATTGAATCCGTTTTCGCGCACCTCGACTAATATCACATGATATACTGTCTCATCATACAACATTTGGATGCCACGTCTATTATTTAAAAGAGTGATACTTATTAGCTTACTCAACACACTTTTATTTATATATATATATATATAACTTTGTGATATATTATTATCTTCGTATAAGTTTGGTAACAAATTGATAAGTATTGCTCTTTCTCGAACCACCAGAAAACAAGACCTTGATTTGCATTGATCAGCTTACCATTGACTTGGTGTCTGATTGATTTCAAAGTCGTCGTTTCAATATTTAATACTTTTAACACAACTACATTTTCCTAAATATTACTGGAACAATTTCTGTTTTTTAATATTAAGATATAAATTTGGCATCTTTCATTTTTTTGTTTTTTGTAGTAATAAACAATTTGTGAAATATATCTAAATTGCAGATCCTTTATAAATTTAATAATTACACCATCAAATGCCACTTAAATTTATTAAATAGTCACGTTATAAAAAATTTATACTAACCTACCAAATAACTAGTTCAACACCTGCATTACAGGTTCGATCTGAAAATCGGTATTTGTCTTTCTTTTTTGGATTTTTTTTTTTTTTTTGATGAAGTAAGGATGTCAATGAAACTGTTCTATTGAAGTTGAGATCTCTTTCATATTAATTTACGTTGGATTATTATTTTAGTCCCATTTATTTTAATTAAAAAATCTATACACGAATCTCAATTACTCACTTTGACTATTCTTTATTTCATGTTAAATTGAAGCATTGAACCCAAAAAGAGAATTATAAGCTTCGTTCTTTTCATAGAAAATAATTGAAAATGGCTGCTCAATTCCTTGCTGGTGGGTTCTCAGCTTTTTCAGCCATCAATGGCAGAGGTATTTTTGTTGTTCATTAGGGTTTAGGGCACTTCATTTATTCTGTTTGTGTTTGGAACTGCTGCTGTGAAATGATCATGGTTTTTTTTAGTGATCTTGTTTCTTTTTGTGCTTTTGAGCTATGATCCTGGTGGTTAAATGAGTTCTTACCTTTCAAATCTTTGTTTTGCGACGGGCGTGGTTACCTTGTTTCAAAAAAAAAAAAAAAAAAAAAAAAAATCTTTGTTTTGGGTTGACATTTGGTAACACCCATTATTTTGTTTCTTATAATTTGTGAGATGTGTTCCTCCAAGAGAGAGAGAGATTGCATTGTTGAAGTAGTATAGGCTTGCCTAACAGAGTAGTAGCTCAACAACATTAATGTATTCCCGTTGATCGATCTTGGGTTCGAATACCCCAACCTCAGCGTATTGAACTAGTAAAAAAAGTAGTATAAACTCACAAACCGGAGAGTGTCTATCTGGTTAGTGCGTGCTTTCTATTAATATGCTAAGAATATATTTGGTTAATTAATCTTACCCGTATATAACATATTATTCTTAGTTTGGATTGAGTTGAGTTGAATAGAGCAAAAAATTGGCCAAAATAACCAATCCAAAGAAAATTATAACCCAACTCAACCCGTCATTTGCTTTAGGTAGTCTGGGTTGCCCTGTTGCTGACTTTTTTTTATGTACAACTCTAGGATATGTATGCTTTGTTGCTAGAACTGCTGCTGTTTTTAGAAGCTTTTTGTTGGTTTTAATCTGACATGTGATGATGCTGGATTCAGCTTTTCCTTTTATTCTCTTTTGAAGTCAACTGCATTTTCTGTTTTTGGATTCCCAACTTAATAGGAGTTGGTACTTTTTCAGACCCTCCCTATTTCTCCTCATCTTTGATCATATTGAACTTTTTCATCTCAGTTGGGGAGCAACTGCCTGGATGTCTTTCACTTGAGAGAAATCCTAGACATTTAAGGTTTTCAAATGGTTTTAGAACAAAAGCTGCATCGAATCCTAATTTAAGGGCAGTCGAGATCCCGCACCAATGGTACAATCTGGTTGCAGATCTTCCTGTTAAACCTCCTCCTAAATTGCATCCCAAAACTTTGGAACCAATCAAGCCTGAAGATTTATCCCCCCTCTTTTGTGATGAATTGATTAAGCAAGAGGCAAGTACTGATCGATATATAAGCATCCCAGACGAAGTTGTCGACATCTACGGGCTTTGGCGCCCAACTCCTCTCATCAGGTGATTTGTAGTATGTCTTTCTGAAATGTATGCAGACTTGTTTACCACAATGTTTACTGTCATGACATCCTGAAGTGAAGCTTTTCCTTGTTGATCTTTTCGTACTTGCATCTTTCCATTATTAAAAGGCATCTAATAGCGTTTTTCGACATATGCTAGAGCCAAGAGGTTAGAGAAGCTTCTTGACACACCGGCTCGGATTTACTACAAGTATGAAGGAGTTAGCCCTGCTGGGTCGCATAAAGCGAACTCTGCTGTTCCACAAGTCTGGTATAATGCACAGGCAGGTGTCAAGAATATTGTTACAGAAACTGGGGCTGGTCAATGGGGAAGCGCTTTGGCCTTTGCTTGTAGCTTATTTGATCTCGGCTGCGAGGTTAGAAGCAATAGTTGTGATGATCAACTATTGAATTAAGAAGTTGATAATTTGTTCAAAACTTAACTTGTTGGTTGCTTCTGTAACATATAACCTGAAATGTGTCTTGTTTCTTTAAATAGGTGTGGCAAGTGCGTGCGTCTTATGATCAAAAACCGTATCGACGACTGATGATGCAAACTTGGGGAGCGAAAGTACATCCGTCTCCATCTGATCTCACGGATGCAGGTAGGAAATTGCTTCAAGTTGACCCGTCAAGCCCGGGAAGTTTAGGAATTGCCATTTCAGAAGCTGTGGAGGTTGCAGCTCAAAACGCTGATACCAAGTACTGTTTGGGAAGTGTCCTCGACCACGTTTTGCTCCACCAAACCGTCATCGGTGAAGAGTGTATAGAGCAAATGAAAGCCTTAGGTGAGACCCCAGATGTCATCATAGGATGCACGGGTGGCGGATCTAATTTTGCAGGTCTTAGCTTCCCGTTCCTCCGAGAGAAACTTGCTGGGAAAATAAGCCCTGTTATTAGAGCAGTTGAACCTGCAGCATGTCCTTCATTAACAAAAGGCGTTTATGCTTATGATTATGGCGATACGGCCGGGATGACTCCGTTGATGAAGATGCACACACTTGGTCACAACTTCATTCCTGACCCAATTCACGCCGGTAATGTATAATACGCTATGGAAACTGATATAATGCATACGCTTTCGAAACGGATATGCTGCATTACGATGTGCTTCTTGACATTTTAACTAACTTCTATATTGACCTTATAATAGAATATATGATCCTGTTAAGTCTTGACACATCACACATGTAATAGAAACCCGGGGAAATAAAAAAGGAAACTGTCATGCAACGTCGAGCTCTTTGTTTCTCTCGATCACCATCTTAGCTGACTTCTTTTTGGTAGGTGGATTACGGTATCATGGTATGTCTCCATTGATCTCACATGTCTACAATCTTGGTCTTATGGAAGCTATATCACTTCCCCAGACAGAATGCTTTCAAGGTAACGTTAGGTAACCAAATTTATCCGAACGTTAACTGATCAGCGCTCTGGAGAACGAAGCAGTTACTGGAAAATTGGCTCTGCTAGTTGGCCACCAATGCAGCACAGCAACTGAATGCCTCTTTGTTTGCAGGTGCTATACAATTTGCTAGAACTGAAGGAATAATACCAGCACCCGAGCC
>JBBMEF010000028.1:940362-955948 GCA_037832685.1 Sicyos baderoa
TTATATGTTTTTTTTTTTTTTTTAAAAAAAGGGCTATGAGAATCTTTGGCCCTTCAAACAAGCCAACAAGTTTGTATTATAGTTGCACACAACACTAGACCAAAAAACAACCATGAATGTGATTGTGAATTATGTATGTCATTTTCCCCTCTTATCATCTTTATAAATTTTGCTTGTATGTCTCATTGTTGCTTTTTAAAGCCAAATCATTTCCCATAATTGCAAACAAAAATTAATTTAATATTTCTTTCAATTTGAATTACTTTGTTGATGTTGAATTGATGTGTCAAAATATAAATAAATATATATATATATATATATATGAAAAGTATTATATATGGTAGGCATACCCGTATAACATAACTAGCATATATTCAATACCGAAAGGGTTAGTGGGACAGTGATTTCATTGTTTGGTTGTAAACCACTTCAACACCAGCGTCACAAATTTAAACCCGCGGAGAGTCACTATTGTAATCTTTCTCTCATAATTTGTAAAAAAGAGAAAAAAAAACTAGCATATATTCAATCTCATTTTGCTGTGAAATTTAAAATTCCTTAAGAAATTTGTTGGTTTTTTTTGTACATATGCAAAAGTTACACGTCATTTACAAATAGAGAAGATTGTGACTTGATTTTTATATATATATATATATATTTTTTTTTTGTTTTGAAAGTGTGACTTGATTTTTATATGAAACTATATTTAGATATAGTTTCAATAAATTTAATTTTATATAGATGTCGATAGTTGGTTTAAAATTAATCAAATAATATTATTGATATAAATGTACATATTTCTATTAATTATTTTTCTCCATATTTGTCTGCTTTACCAGTTGTGACATTTTTAGCAAATAAAAAAACTTTGCAAAAAGATATGTTAAAATAGTTTTATTAGTGTTGGAAACTGGAAAGGGAATAATTTAATCTGATTATTATTTTAATGAACAAAACAGTAGTATATATATATATATAAATAAATAATTAGTAGAAATTAAAAAAAAAAAAAAATTAAGTTAGTGATTTAATCTTTTGGTAATTTTTTTTTTTCTTGAAAGCTGTGGTAAAGATTTGTTTTTACATGCGTGACAGCATGTGATATGGGAATAATCTTCACATGGAAATGATTTGTTAACTATATATTTTTTTTTTTTGTTACACATTAAAAAATTATTTCTTACCATTGTTTGTGTTTTTAAAGGGGAAGGTGTAAATTAAATAATTAGTTGAAAATATTAGATTGTCATTCTAAAAAATATATACTAAACTATCAGCTCTTAATCTATTATTAATAAAATACAAAAAAAAGAAAAGAGTTTATTTACACATAATTATGAAAATTTTGACCGGAAAAATGGCATTTTCCAGGTGGAATATCCAATAGAAGAGTCGCCCACGGCGGACGAGAATTCCAAGAGATGGAAATACAAAACCTACAATTTCACCATGGCCATTTTCTGGACGCCGCATCTCATCACCGCCGCCATGGGCGACGCCGGCGGCCCCACCAAAACCGGCGTCTTCAACCTCTACTTGGACGAGTACGACCACAACTGGACCACTAAGATCGACGAATTCCACTACATCATCCTCTCCGCCGGCCACTGGTTCTTCCGCTCCATGGTCTTCTACGAGCGCCGCCGCATCGTCGGCTGCCATTACTGCCTCCTCGACAACGTCGCCGATCTCGGCTTGTACTACGGCTACCGCAAGGCCTTCCGATCGGCCTTCAAGGCTATAAACAGCCTCAAGAACTTCAAAGGAACGACGATTCTGAGAACCTTCGCGCCGTCGCACTTCGAGAACGGGCAGTGGAACGAGGGCGGGAATTGCCGGAGGACGAAGCCGTTTCGGAGCAACGAGACGCGGTTGGAAGGGCAGAATATGGAGATGTACACGATTCAGATGGAGGAATTCAGGGTCGCGGAAAGGGAAGGGCGAAAGCGAGGGCGGAAATTTAGGGTTCTCGACACGACGCAGGCTATGCTGCTGAGGCCGGACGGGCATCCTAGCAGGTATGGACATTTGCCTAATGAGAATGTTACATTGTATTATGATTGTGTGCATTGGTGTTTGCCTGGCCCCATTGATGCTTGGAGTGATTTCTTGCTTGAGATGTTAAAGATGGAAGGGATTAGATCAGCCATGGATAGGCTACAGTTTGGTTAGATTATCTTTTCTTTTGAAACAAGGGTAATCACGCCCGTCCATAGGTCAGGCACCGGGAGATATCGAAGAAATTGAGACACGGGAGGTATCTACAAAATAATGTCAAAAGCCCAAGTTTTCAACCAACCGTGCCATCCCTTGGGACTACATTATCTACTTTTAAATGCATATTGTTCTTGCTGATTTGTGATACCATTGTTGATATCTGAGTTGTGAGTATGTATATTTTGTTTCTAAAGTTGAATTATACATTGTGAAAGAAGTAATAATAAGAGCATAATTTAAGCAAGTTAAGTGGATTTGTTTGTGTGTTTGCTTCTCTTAGAGGCAATATTATGTCAAGTTGCTATCATCAGATTTTCTACGTGTAGATCTTTACATTTGATGGAGCAATACTTATATGGAATGATTTGTATTGTTTTCCACTACTTTCGTGATCTCCTAATCCTTGAGTGATATCCAAGGATAAATTATTGTAAAACGTTATGTGTTTTTAAATCTTTTTTATAGATGAACATAGTTCAACCAGTAAAGGTATATACTTTCGATAAAAAAAAAAGGTTAGAAAATCGAATCTCCACCCCACATATGATTAAACTCACTATATTGTGTTTAATAAGCAGCTTCTTGCATGGGCGTGGTTTATAGTGGAGCGAAACCCCGATTTCTCGGTTAAAAAATAAAGCCACTTCTTGCTTTAAAATTTTTAATTTATGCCTTCAAGTTAGACTTCAATATTTCAAATTATAATTTATACCTATATGTAATCTTTGGTTTTACTCAAATATTTGTTGTCATGTTTAGACAAATCGTCATGATAAGAGAGTTTCTTGTAGTATTTTGTGGAAAGCAGAGTACCCATATGGCCATACATTTTGTTGAGTTATTTGGGGTGAGAGAAATAATATAATCTTTGAAGGATGAAGAGTTCTTTAAGTGATATAATTTTGGACATTATTAGTTTTAATGTTTCTCTTTAGATCTCACTGGTTAGCTTTTTTATTTTTTATAATTATTCTTTAGAAGTCAATTGGCTAGATGGAGATCCTTCTTGTGAGAGGTTTTCCTGTTTGTTTTATGCCCTTGGTATGATTCTTTCATTTTTGTGGAGCATTATAAAAGTAAACTCCTAGAAAAATTTAGTCCATGACCTGACCTTTAACTTAAAATTTGATGTGGCGTAATTTAAAGGAAAATCCGACTGTACTGTTATAGACTACTCTATGCCATGTTGCCAAGAGCACAAGAAAATAATTTCTTGCATACAATAGTCTGTCTAAACCAAATGATCATTTTTTTTTTCCAAGAAGATTCTGTTCTTTGACGAGTTTTGTTAATTCAGACTCCAGCTTGGTTCATTGACCTTCATTAGGCATTATTAAATTCACTATTTAAGGGAAGAAGTTTCCAGTAAATCTCAGTGTTTAAAGAAGTCAATATGCAATTATGAAACAGGCAAACCTTCATTGCTAAGCTAAGTTTTTATCACTCTGCTCCAAACACAATCAACAACAGCCTCTATCATTTGTCGACCACACAAATGCTATGCGGTGGCTCAATGTTGAAATGATATCAATCATTGCTTCAAGTATTTACCAAAATACTTCAAATGTATTTTCCTTTTGTATATGTTATTTTATATGAAAATTTACTAGAACAGCATTTAGATAGGTCAGGATCAAGGACGTACCTTCAGATCACGGGGATTTTTCTGTACAGTAGGTTTTGTACAATTTTATATATATATATATTCATGAGTATTCGCAAAGTCAGTTGAGGCGTATCTATTTTTATGAGACAATCTGTCTAACTCTACAGAAATAAATGTGACCTTGACAAATTATAAGATATTTGGATTAACCTAGTAGTCAAGATGGTCATATTTATTATCTTTTAATTTTTTATGGACCTCTGGACCATTAGGCCAATTCAAAATTTTATTTTTTTATGTAAAGGTTACTGGTTTTTAAGGGATTATTTTTCTCTGTTTCCCCGAAAGTAGCAGGGGAATAAAGCTGCAATTTAAACTTAGAAAACGTACTTTTTCCTCCATGTGTTAGTCACTCTGTAGTATGTATCCTTATCTGTAAAGCATGTTTCTTACAAGAATTTTTTGAGAATATCTGTCAGTAATCTGTATGTATGTCGGTGGCCAAAGAAATTGTGCCTTTCCACATGTCCAACTTATTTTTTAATAGTTATATATTAAGCAACTTAGTTTTTAAATGCATTACATGATAAAACCACAGTTGTATAATGATGGTGGTTTAGTAGGTAGGCCAAGCCAAGAATAGTAGCATCAATTCACTATTATATGAATGAATGCTTTACAATAATATTACCCAAAGTTTCTTTTTACATGGACCTACACCTTTCACATTGAGAAAGAGAAAGAGAGAGAGTTATATGAATGAAAAGAAAACACTTGGAATCTAGATTTCAGAGCTGTTCTCAACATGAAGCTTCATGCTTTTGAGTCTCCAATTGTAAACAAATCAGTGTTGTGGAATTCACACAAAGGGATTCTGCTGGCTCTGACATTGATTCTTGTTACCATCATTCCACTGTCTACAAACAAAAACTTGCCTTCATCTCTGCCAAATCTCTGGAAAAACATCACCAGCTTGAAGGCAGTGGAGTCAGAGAAGAAATGTGACCTGTTTCGCGGCCATTGGGTGCCGAAATTCGAGCAGCCCTATTACAGTAATGACACTTGTGACATGATGTTTGAGTACCAAAACTGCTTGAAGTTTGGAAGACCTGATAGAGAATTCTTGAAATGGAGGTGGAAACCAGATGAATGTGAACTTCCTCTCTTTGATTCTGCTCAGTTCTTGGAAATTGTTAAGGGAAAGTCTCTTGCTTTTGTTGGAGATTCTGTTGCTAGGAATCATATGCAGTCACTTTTGTGTCTCCTCTCCAATGTAAGTTTATTCTCCCAACACTTTGAAAATGTGTCAAGGTTAAAAACTTCCCTCCTTTTTTAATCTTCTTTTGCATGTGCTGCAGGCATCTCATCCAGAAGACATGTCTCCAAAATACAATCTAGCCTATGATTTCAAGAGGTGGTTCTTTGCTGATTACAATTTCACAGTAGCAAGATTCTGGTCCCCATATTTGGTTAAAAGCAGGGATGCAGACCAGAATGGCTTCTCCTCCAACAGCCTCATGAATCTATACTTGGACGAGGCCGACCAAACCTGGACTTCCGCGGTTGAATCTTTCGACTATGTCATCTTCTCAGCAGGACAGTGGTTCTTTCGCCCCCAAGTATACTATGAAAACGGTAAAATGACAGGATGTTTCAATTGTCAGCAAAACAATGTCACACAGATTTCGAACTTCTACGGCTATGGGAAAGTCTTCCAAACCGTCTTTAGGACGATTATGGGCCTCGAAGGCTACAAAGGGGTAACATTTCTGAGGACATTTTCTCCATCGCACTTTGAGAATGGAGATTGGAACAAAGGAGGGAACTGTGCAAGGAGAATGCCATTCACAAAGGAAGAGATGAACTGGGAAAGTTTTGTGGTTGATTTACATAAAGCTCAGGTGGAAGAGTTCAGAGCAGCAGAGAAGGAAGGGATGAAGAAAGGCCTGAAATTCAGGCTGTTGGACACAACTGAAGCAATGCTGATGAGACCGGATGGGCATCCGAACCATTATTCGCCTCGTATGAATGTGAGTGTAGCTGATTGTGTGCACTGGTGTTTGCCAGGCCCCATTGACACATGGAATGAGTTCTTACTCTACATACTGAAAACAGGAGGAAGGGAAGATACACATTGAGAATGTATAGGGAAATGAGTAGATGAGTTTTGTTTACAAAATAATACTGTTTTTTTTTAAATAAAAATAATCAATACTGTAATATCAGTTCATTTATCTCAATGAATTATTTCATATCTTTTATTTGAGGGCCTTTAGATACTAAATTGTTGAGACAGTTGTTTAACTCTAAAACATTTGAATGGTAAGAAATCAAAAGCAGCTAGGTTGGCAGCGATCGTAGAGGAGAAGGATAAGATCTCCCGAGATCTCCTGAACTGAACTGATTTTTGAAATAAGAAAGTTTCTAATGGGTGCAATTGAGCCTTGGCTAAATAGCACATTTGTATATGATGGAAAATGGAGTGGAAAATAGTCAACAAATAAGGATTCTTTGACTCTAATGCAGACTTTGGATTTGGAATATACAATAATCACCATCATCATCTTGGCTACTTTCTCTATGTCATTGGTGTGTTAGTCTATTCCTCTCATGGCAGACATAATGAACTTGAGCAAGAGATTCGATTCAAATTTTCAAAGTTGAGATGCTTTGATTTGTACAAATTATTCTTGACCTTGAAATGACTTGAATCAGTTAATTAACACTTCAAATGACTCAATACGTGGATCTCACTGCCCAACTAGAAATCGGGGTTATTAAAGTGAAGTGTGCAGTACATAAATGGAAATGTTTTGATTTTAGACTTTATAATTTAGACCTATTGATCTGTTTAGAAGATGCACTACATGAATGTAAATCTCAATTTTATTTTACAACTTTGACACGTCACTTACTTGGGACTTCTTTTTACTTTTTTTTTTTTTTTTTTTTTTTTTTTTTTTTTTTTTTTTTTTGAGAATACTTGGGACTCCATCCTAATGTCATCTATTAGTTGATCTAAATTATTGAAAAAAAGTATTTAATTTATTTATGCTAAATAATTCCTTTTTTTATATAATAAATAATTCATTAAAAAGTCAACCGTAGCTAAAAGATTATTAAATATTGACATGCTTGCAATTTCCTTTTTTTCATAACTCTTTAGTTTTTTTTTTCTTTCTTAACGAGGAAATAATTTAAACCTTTAATCTTTTATTATTAAATTATACATTATGTCTCTATAATTATATATAAAAAAACTACTACTAATTTAATTATAAAAAAATTGAAATTTAATATTGTCAAGTTAAGCATAATTCTGGTTAAGATATATATATATATATATTTGTAAGATTGGAAGTTTAAATTTCGTACTATATTTTTAATGCTAAGAAAAAATGGATACCCTTGGTCCACACCCCCATTGCTACATCTTGACATTTATAGCTGAGCTCTTTCTATTTGGTTTTTCTTACACAAGAATAATTCTCTTGCATTTCTTTGTCCAATTATAATTTAAATTATAAACAATAAACGTGTAAATTATCAAATAATTTTTTTTATTATAAAATTTTACTTGAAGGGAGAATGTCAAAATTGTAAAGTTGGATCTAATAATTGAATTCCAAGTATTTCTGACTAGTTTATCAAAACATTAATTGAAGCTTATTTTCTGTTCAAAAATTTAAAAATAAAAATTTGAAACTTATTTTAATAAATATTCAAATGAAACATATTTTAGTCAATATTTTTTTCTATATTTAAATTAACATGGTCAGATTTAGTGGCCTTATTTTATTCCTTTTGACTACTTCCACCTTTTGGCACCTATGGTTTTGGGGGCTGTTCTCAAATTCTCTTTAATTGATAGAGATAAGAAGGTGTATGTTCAATAAAAAATAAAAAAAAACCTAGCAATTTTTTTTTTTTTTAAAAAAAATTATAGCAAAAATGAAACGATCATATGATAAAATAACCAAAATGTCAATACTTCAATCCATTTTCATTTTTAACACATAAATATGTTAATCGTCATGAAGCCACTCAAATAGTAAAAGAAAGTTTTGGAATATATATATATATATATATATATAAAAGATTCAATCTGCTCAAAATATGGGTAAGATGAAAATTAAAAACAAAACAAAAATCAAAATCTACAGAAATATTTCTTTTAAATAAATACTATAAGTAGATTTTGAAATTATATGAATTAAATTTCTATTTTTTAATTATAAAAAATGAGAATTTGTAGTGTATACTAACTTTAGGACATTCTATTAAAATTATAGCACATTTTTATTAAAAATTGGTTTATAACAAAATTACAAGTGATTGATATCAATCAGCAGTAGTTTGTTAAGTGATTGAGCTTATCAATCAATTACTATAGTGACTGATATCAATCACTTGAAATTTTGTTATAAATCAACTTTTGATAAAAATGTGCTATAAATGCAATTTTTTACCTCATTTTTGTTATACATGGAAAATCCAAAAAAAAATAAACTTATAATTTAGCTAGTTCTTACTGAATGGACTGTTTTCAGAACAGGTTTCATCCAAGAACAATAATGGACTGTTGCTTCATAAAATTAAAGTAAAAAAGAGGAACCAAGTTGCAAGCAAGCTTTCTTCTATGAATGATATGACCATTTTTGTTGGTTTGTGAAAAAGAATGAAGAGAAAATCCAAGAGTAAAACAAGAAAAAGAAATGGTAGGTTGTAACAAATTAAGCAAATGGTTAAATACAGTGATTATCCTACTCTAAACACAGTTTATGATTTGCATAAAACAGTTAAAAACATTGATTATCCTTCTCTAAACAGAGTTTGTGATTTGCTTTTTGTTCATTCCAAAGCTTTTACTTGTTCGTTTTGGTTTGGCCCACGATTTGAAAAACCAGACCCATTATATTTATCACCTTCAAGACTTGGTCGCTGGACGGAGATTTCGTCGCTTTTGCGGGAGGTACGGCTCTGTTTTCCCACTTTCAGTTCATTTACTGATGTGGGGTTGCTGCATTTTTTGTTGATTTTACCATTTGGGTTTGTTTAGTTTTGTGCACTGTTCTTTGTTGATCTGGTAGATTTGAGCTTCTTTAATGGTTTTGAGGGATTTTTGAGATGGTTTTTTTTTTTTTTTGTTGTTGTTGGGTTTACTGAATCAGTGTTTTTTTTTTCCCAATATGGGGGATTTGGATGAGATTGGGGATACATTGACTGAGAGGGATTTGTGATTGGATTTTGGTATTGGGTTGAGATTACATTGTGAGATTTATGTGTCAATGATTTTGGGACTGAAAGTGTAGTGCTGGATTAAGGGTTTGTGAGTTGGATTATGGCTTCTTCACCTTCTCCAAGTATTTTTGCTCCTGAAAATCCATCAAATTCCACATTTTCTTCACCTCCTTCTGAGTCTGCAATATCTCCTTCATCTTCTGGGCCTAATCAGAGTGGTGAACCTCCTTCATCATCTGCTACTCCACCTCCACCAGTAGATGATCCTCCTTTAACATCAACCCCTCCACCACTTCCTTCAACCTCTCCTCCACCACCTTCAATAACATCACCACCTCCTCCCCTTGAAGCTACACCTCCTCCTCCTGATTTATCGACGCCGACGCCACCTGTAGCAGGCGATTCTCCACCTCCCCCATCTAGTCCTACACCTCCATCTTCAACTCCATCTCCTCCTCCTTCTCCTCCTGAAGCTTCACCTCTGCCTCCTGATTTATCAACGCCACCGCCGCCACCAGCAGGAGGCAGTTTTCCACCTCCTCGGTCTAATCCTAGGCCTCCATCTTCAACTCCCTCTCCTCCTCCCCCTCACATTGTTCCACCTTCCCCACCTCCACCAACTAAGGTCCCAACACCATCTTCACCAACAGAAGAAACACCTAAAGTATCTCCTCCATCACCCAAGGTTTCCCCTCCTCCTCCTCTTGATTCTCAATCTTCACCTTCCCCACCTAAATCCACAGTACCTTCACCTCCTCCTTCAGCCCCTTTATCACCTGCTCCTCCTTCAGTAACTTTTCCTGGTTCTCCTTCTAACTCATCCGGCGGAAGTGCTATTACGCCTCCAACTTCTGCGACACCAGAACGACCATTTCCATCCATGAATGGTACTGATGTCGCAACAAATAAAGGGGGCCTCGACACGGGAACATCTGTGGCGGTTGGCAGCGTGGTTGGTGTTCTTGTGTTGTGTCTTTTTTTCATGACTATGTGGTTTGTTAAGAAACAGAAGAGAAGAAAGAAGAATAACCCTTACACCATGCCTTCTCCGTTTTCTTCCCAAAACTCAGGTACTGTATTTGAACTCTAAATCTTAAATGTATTTTATTTTGTAATGATTGAGAACTTTTCTTTTTTCTGATATAATGTAGACTGTAAAGGGTGTTGAGTTACACAAAAGAAGTATGTGGAGATTTAGCTGTGAAGGAATGCTTGTTTGGTTATTTGGTGAAGGGGATTTCATGTTGCATTTATGATATGAAATATTTTTTTGTACTATTTTAATTAAGCCAATTTTAAATTAAGGGAAATATTCTTCAGTGCTATAGTTTTAGAAATTTAGGAAAAAGAACTAATGTAGGCTCGTGGTTGATGGAGTCATTGAGGATGACCTACGAGATGGCAGTATCAATCTTTAGTCTTAATTTCATGTGTTTTTGTTTGGAATTTATACTCGAAATGAAGTTTTGAATCTATAGAGGATATAATGTGTGGTAGCTAAAAGTAATTTCATCCCAACCTAAAATTTAAAAGCTGTCCATGGATCGCCCATAAAACTATTAAAGTATATCTGGATTCCATATGATTTCAAATGCTCTAATCAGAAGAATTAGTTACAATGTGTGTTTAGTTTGGCAGTTATGTTTGGAATTGGGATTATAAAATTAAACTTGTTCTGTTGTACTTGGCTTGAGCTACATGGCACCACAACGTCAATTAGCTTGGAAATTGAACCAAGAGATGCTTTTTTATTACTAATTTTCCATTTAGAATACATGCATGGAGACTTCATGTGGAGTGTTGTCACACGTTTTGAATACTGATAAATATTCAAATATTCTCCAGATTCATTTTTCCTTAGGCCCCATTCTTCAGCTCCCGTGGTAGGAAGTCGTGCCGATAGTAATTTCAAGTATTCATCATCAGAAGGAGGTGGAGTAGGTAATTCTAGACCATTTTCTTATGAAGAGCTACTTCAGGCAACAAGTGGGTTTTCGTCGAATAATCTTTTGGGGGAAGGTGGATTTGGTTGTGTATACAAAGGCACCCTTGCAGATGGAAGAGTTGTAGCCGTTAAACAACTTAAAGTGGGTGGTGGACAGGGAGAACGAGAGTTCAGAGCCGAGGTTGAGATCATTAGCCGAGTACACCATCGGCACTTGGTTTCCTTGGTCGGTTACTGTATCTCTGATTATCAAAGATTGCTTGTCTATGATTATGTTCCAAACAATACCCTTCATTACCATCTACACGGTAAGATGTACTTCAAGAATCTTGATGAAAATGTATTGAGAATATTTGCATCTTTTTGTTATCGCATGCAGCACATATGCAAATATTATTTACTTAATGTAGAAAGTAGGTTTATTTTGAAGTTTCTATTTTGTTATCTCTTTCAATTGTATTGAACTTCACAAACGTTTCTTAATAAGTCTCCATCATGCGTTTTTCTGTCTTAATGGCAAATGTTTTCATGCCCATTGTAGTGCTTTTCAATGTTTTTCAACATAGTTTTCTTCATAAAACTGTCATTTTGATATAAACAATAATACCCTTCTCCAAAAAAAACCAATAATACCTATGTATTTTTTTTTTCAGCTGCTAATAGGCCAGTTTTGGCTTGGGCTACACGTGTTCGCATCGCTGCTGGTGCAGCCCGTGGAATTGCTTACCTGCATGAAGATTGTAAGTTTCTCCCATTGGGCAAACTATATTTACCATGAGTTGGTTCAATAGTTTCATGCTGCAAGCTTAACGGCATGTCATAGAGTCAGGTTGTTACCCTTTGAAACTATTCGAAGCATGCATAACATCGGGTGAATTCGGTTGGCATTTGTGTTAACAAGCAACTTCTATGTGCTCAATCTTGTCCTTCCAATCAATTTTCATTCTCATCATACATCCATTGGTTTGGTGTTTCCATTATAAGAAAATCTAGTCAGATCTTAGTAACCTTCACTCTTTTCTCCCAGCATTTGATTTCTGCTTTGGCTTCTCTAGTATTTTTCAACTGTCCATCTCAATATTTTGGCGATTCTTACCAGGCCATCCACGCATTATTCACAGGGATATTAAATCGTCCAACATTCTGATTGATATCAACTTTGAAGCTCAGGTAATTTGCTAGAATTCTTTTTAACTGCTGTGGTAATTGTTGCCCCAAAACTATAGTTCGGGAACTATGGTTAGAATTAACCAAATGATTTTCTATGATAAACATAGAGATTAGAAGATGTTTAAGCCGTATGTAAGTTGGGGGCTTTTGATACCACTTTGCTTTGTACTTTTCAAATTTTCATGACAAAATATATATCTGCTTCTGATAATAGGTTGCAGATTTTGGACTTGCTAAACTGGCATTGGATACGCACACACATGTAACGACTCGTGTAATGGGAACCTTTGGGTATGTCCTTCAAAGTGCTTATGTTTCGTTTTTCAAGAGCAAGTCGTTATACATATGCACTTTCTGTTTTCATGATGGTTGTGCTTTTAAGTACTACAGTGCTGGTGTACATTTCCGTACTTGGTGAAGTGTTTTTTTAAAACCTTCAATCTCACGAACATGAACCTTAAATTATATAAGTAATAAAATGAAAATGAAAATTTCTTCCAAACCAAGTAAGAAGTTATCTATAAATCTAAGTAATAAATCTCACAAAGATCCATTTAACCAATCATCCCAATCAAGTCACTAAAATGCCCTTACCATCTAGAGATATCCAAACCTAGCTACATAATCAGACAAGCCAAAAAATATTCCCAAGGGACAGCCTCGTTGGCAGAGGCTTGAAGTCTCCAAGGTATGCTCCTTTGGAGGTTAGAGGTTTGAAACTCACGAGGGAGCTTAATTCTAGGCCTTGGGACGAGCACAGGTGCCCTCGAGTATGGCGGGGCAAAGGTTCTCATCCATGGTAGCCACCTACCTAAGAATTAATTTACTACAAGTTTTCTTTACAACTTAATGTTGTAGGATTAGACAGTTTATCCCTTGAGAATAGTCAAGGGGCGCGTAAGGCTGGCCAGACAATCATAGATATCAAAAAAAAAAAGTCTAGTCCACCACAATAACTCTTACAACTACCCATAAACCTTGAAAGAATAGAGATTCAACAATTGAAGATATTATTAGAACACTTTTTCAATTCAAGGTTGAATTTACCTTACTATAGAAGTAGTTTTTTTCCTTTTTTTTTAATCAAAGAAGAAGAAACAAACATTTTATTAAAAAAAAGGGAGAGGAAAGCCTCAACCTGGGAAGCAATGGCATGTTGCATCTTAAGACATTCATTTGGATCCTAAGGGCTTTTTCAATAATACAGATGGGCTTTTCAGATCTGTTGTATATCTCAATATGCAATCTGCATTTGTGTTCTTGTGTATCTGTACTGGCTATTTGTAAAAATTACTATCTGTAATCTTCAGATACATGGCTCCAGAATACGCAACGAGTGGGAAATTGACGGATAAATCTGACGTTTTCTCTTTTGGGGTTGTACTTCTGGAGTTGATTACTGGTCGAAAACCTGTAGATACTTCTCAGCCTCTAGGGGATGAGAGCTTAGTTGAATGGGTAAGCCCTCTCTATACTTTAGCTTGTTATATAAGCAGCCAAGGGTACTTTTAACTGAATTCCCCTCAAACTTATGTGTATCTATTTTTGCTTCCTAAAAAAGAATAATGAAAAAGAGCAATAAAGGAAAAAAAAAATGAAATTGGTACCCGTCCTTCGGTTGAATGATCAAACTCTTTCAAGATCTCAATCTGTTTTTAACTCTCCCTTGTAAGAAAAACTTACAACATAGACTTTTTGAATTTCTCCATTTTTTCCACCACTGATTTCTATGAAGAGCAAAAGCAGTAGGAAATCTATCAATCTGTGGAAAAGGGGCTTTATATTGCCTATTTTCCAAATACTTATTTATTGTTTGATAGGAAACAAAAACTTTCATTGATGAAATGAATAATTACAAAAACATTAGTAAATTAGTTACAAAATCCTTTCCAATTAGATAGTACTGTAGTAAGACTATAATCTTTGAAAGGTTCAATTGTATGAGCCCATGTAATAGCAAGAAAAACAATAGAGTCAATGATGCTCTCTCCATGGTGCTTTTTGGAAGCAAAGATGATTTCATTCCTAGTGTTCCATATCTTCCACCAAAATGCAGAAATAAAAAGCTGCCATAAAATCTTCTTTTCGCCTCTGAAAAGATGGCCACGAAACATATAAGGAAGTAAGCTTTCAATTGATCCCGGTCTCACCATCTGCCAATCAAAAGCATCTTTCAAGAAATCCCAAATTCCGTTAGCAACATTGCAATTACTGAAAAGATGGATATGTGATTCCACATCCTTTTGACATAAAGAGCACATGCTTGGGCGATAAGGCCTTAGTAGGCCACTTTGCTTAAAGTCGATCGTCAGTATTTAGAGCTTCGTAGCTCAATTTCCAAGTAAAAAATTTGACTTTTTTAGGTTGTTGGCCCTTCCAAAGCTCACCATATAGATCATTCATTCCCGGTCTTGATGATGATGATAGAGAATTAAGAAGAGATTTTGTGGTAAAAACCCCATCTTTGTCTAAAGACCATATCCATGAGTCAGCTTCATCATTTAAAGTACAACTATCCAATAATAGAGATAAACTGGCCCATTCCGAAATTTCGTCATCTTTGAGATTCCTCCTGAAATCAAGATTCCAATTGGATGCAATGGGATCACAGCATTCATCGATCCGAGCGTTCTTTTTCAAAGACAAGTAAAAAATGAGAGGATAAGTCAGATTAAGAGTTTCGTTTCCCTTCCAAACATCTGTCCAGAAAAAGGTATTCTACTCGATTTGACCTTGTGTAAATAGTTGGAGTAAATTAAGTGCTTCCATCTATCAATATTTCTCCAAGGGCCTCTAGTCTTCCTGATATTCCTGTGACCCACCTTAAAAGGATGAAGAGAAGGACCATATTTAACATCAATAACATTCCTCCATAGCGCTTCAGTTTCATCATAGAATCTCCAATGCCACTTGGCCAACAAAGAGAGGTTCTTCTTGTGAATGTCAATAATACCCAATCCGCCTTCATCAACAAGAAGCTTCACATTATCCCATTTAATAAGGTGACAAGCCTTTCCCCCATCTTTCCTCCTCCAAAGATAATCTCTATACAAATTCTCAATTTTTTTAGTAACTTTGGTTGGCGCCTGGAAAAGGGATAAGTAATAAATAGGAACATTTGCGAGGGTGGACTGTATAAGGGTCAGTCTACCACCCTTTGAAACATGATTAGTCCCCCAATTCTGAAGGCGACTCTCAATCTTTTCAACAACAGGATTCCATAAATCACTTGATGATGGGTTGCCATTTAGAGGAAGGCCAAGATAAGTAGTGGGCCAACTTTCAATTTTGAATCCAAAAGGTGCAGCCAATTTCTTTGTGTTGTGCAGATTCTAGATAAACATCTAATCTAAGAAGTAATGCACAAATATCAAATCAAAACATAAAAGGAGGAGAAGAGATGAACA
>JBBMEF010000028.1:956048-979539 GCA_037832685.1 Sicyos baderoa
AACTAATTCTCTTAATTAACCCATGTTACATTAATTAATCTAGGATTAATAGAGTGATGTGGAATTCACATATTACACTTTGTTTCCTCATTATCGATATTGATAGTGAGGAAGCTCGTTTTCTCACTCCAGATGCCTTCTCAAAAGTTTTCACAGTTTGGATCAAGTTCACCAGAGAATCCTTTCGAGGCGATGAAAAGTAACCTTTTCCAAATATTTAAGACCAATGCTTTCCTCATCTTGGCAGTTTAATGGAGAACTGCTTCTCTTCTAGACAATGTAAAGTAACCGTACAATTGGTAGCAGAAATTTTAAAGAAGGAAACCGCCTTTTCATCATCTGCAGTCCGATATATCCCGGTGCTAATAGATCTAGATTGAAATCGTTCTTGACTGAAGGAATTGGGCTGTTGGTTTTGCTCATATTTTGCCACTTTACTGATGCCATTTTTTTCTTAGATCCGTTTGTTCATTTGTACATTAACCTCCATTAAAACTTCAGGCTCGTCCGTTGCTTGCACAAGCTGTTGAGGATGAGAATTTTGAAGAACTTGTGGATCCAAGGCTAGACAACAATTACGTTGACAAAGAAATGTTTCGGATGATTGAAGCAGCCGCCGCTTGCGTCCGTCATTCAGCGATAAAGAGACCGAAAATGAGTCAGGTTAGCAACTTCATAATACATATCACTCATAAAGTATTCAAGGGGTGGCCTCTTTGTCTCTTAGATTTTGGTCCTAGGACGGCCTGGGTGTCCTGAGTATGTAGTGGGATGAAACTTTGATTCTCGGTTATCCAAAAAAAAAAAAAAAATCATGTCAAACATAAAAGCACAACCTAATTGAACCTCTTAGATATATTCCAACTTAGGAAAAAAACTAAGATGAAGGTGTTCTGATATGATATCAGGTGGTGAGAGCTCTAGACTCTTTAGATGAAATGTCAGATCTTGCAAATGGGGTGAAACCTGGGCAAAGTGGAGTGTTTGATTCAGCTGAACATTCTGCTCAGATTAGAATGTTTCAAAGAATGGCTTTTGGAAGTCAGGATTACAGTTACGGTTATTCTGATCGAGATCGAAGTCAAAGTCAGAGTAGCTGGAGTAGAGACTCCAGAGATCATAGTCCCTCGGCGCCTATTAATCGATCCCGGCAATCAAACTGCTGATATGTGTCTGAAGTTTTAATCACCTGCAGATTTTGGAGCTGGAAAACAGGTCCTACCATTCACAATTCTTTGTAAATCACTGCTCAATTCTTTCCATCACAATGTTATTCTGTTCATGTTCTCTCTGCTAACAAGGTTTTTCCATGATAAAGCTTGTTGTTATTGTATTCTCTACAATTTGGGGTTGAAAATGTAAACATCATTTCATTGTGTTTTCAATTTTGAGGAGTAACTACAGTGTATAGACTATTCTTTGTATACTTACATTTATTCTTAGTGGTTAGTAAATTCTTTTTTAAGAATGATTTTTGGTATCAAGTCTGATTTTAGGCATGAATTTACTTGGTCATGTCTTGTTAAATATCTTGATCTCCATTATGTTTTTTTTTTTTTTTGATAAATGATTCTTTTTGTAATGGTTTTCCAACATCAATTGATTACAAAAAAAAAAAAAAAAAAAAAAAAAAAAAAAAAAAAAAAGCTCATTAGATTTTTTTTTTTTTTTTTTTTTTTTAGTTTAATCAATTTGTGGTGGGATCAAATAGTGTAAATTACCAATTGACATTTTCTTAAGAGTTTATTTATTTATTTTGTTATGAATGACATAATTATTATTCAAGTCAATTCAATTTGAATGTCAAAAGTCAATACTTCCTTACTGATATTAATCACAATATAATAATATCTTGATCTAAAACTTAAAATTACTCTATTTTATTGGTGGATTAAAATACCATTTTTATTTTAGTTAGTTGAATTTTATTTTAGTTCTTTAATCAATTTTTATTTTTATATTATTAAAAAAAGCATAATTTTTTTTTTGAGATTAAAAAAAACTTAAATTAGTTCTTATAAAAACAATTGACTTAAATTAATTGAATAATGTTAATAGTTATTTTCAAACAAACTGACAAAATTGTACAAAAAATTATAAAAGAAAATAGTAGTATTTTAAAGAAAAATCAATCCAAAAAAACATAACAACCAATTTTAAGATTAAAAATAAAGTAGAAAATAAGAATTAGTATTGAAAGGTGACGTAATGATTTCATTGTTTGATTATTAACCAGTTCAACACCAACGTCACAATTCGAACCTGGAAGAGTAGGTATTGTAATTCTCTCCTCCAATTTGTACTAGAAAAAAAAGAAATTAAAGTATAAAGAAAACGACATCGTTTAATAAGCGAATAGCAAAGAGAATCAGAATCTTCCTTGCAAAGCGGCACAAAATTTCTCTACTTTCTCGCCAAGAGAAATCTAAGTTTCCACTTTTGCAGAAGAAGAAGAAGAACACAATCGATCCTTGAGAGCTCAGAAATGGTTGAAGAACGAGCGGATTCACAGAGGCTGAAGAGAGCGGCGGCGGCAGCTTATGACTACGAGAACGATCCCAAATGGGCTGATTACTGGTCCAACGTCCTGATCCCACCTCACATGGCTTCTCGCCCCGATGTTGTTGACCATTACAAGCGCAAATTCTACCAGCGTTTCATCGTGGGTTCTCTCCCTTTTTGCTGTTTTCGATTTGGGTGTCGCTGATTTCTTCAATTTTCACTCCTTACTGTGTTTTTGGTTAATGGGGTTGTTGTGTTTTTCTTGGATTGATTGTTTTAGCATTTGTGTCATTGGGTTCTTGTTGATTATGCTTTGTGGGGTGTTGTCTTTTTTTAATTTTGAGTTCTTATGTGGGATTTTGGTTAATGGGGTTGTGTTTTTCTTGGATTGATTGTTTTAGCATTTATGTCATTGGGTTCTTGTTGATTATGCTTTGTTGAGTGTTGTCTCTTTTGAATTTTGAGTTCTTATGTCAATTTTGGTTGTTGATGGAGTTGAGAGAGGATGTGTAAGTTGTTGAGGTAAATTCTTAGACTGGTTTTGTTTGAGCTGAGAAATGGGGCTTTGTTATCTCTTTTGAATTTTGAGTTCTTATGTGTATTTTTGGTTGTTAATGGAGTTGAAAGAGGATGTATAAGTTGTTTAGGTGAATTCTCAGACTGGTTATGTTTGAGCTGAGAAATAGGGCATTTGTTAACTGTTCTCTTTGATGGAGTTTGTGCTTTTGGTGCATTCTGAGAATTCAATTGTGTTGTTGCATTTGTTTTAAATTTACCTTCTTCTTCTTTTCTTTGCTCGGTTGGTCAAAACAGGATCCCCAGCTGGTGGTAGAAGCCATGTCTTCTAGTAGTTCTGCTCAGTCGTCGAGACCTTCAGCAACGTCTTCTGCAGTGCCCCCTCCTACTAATGAACAGAGCCAACCGCGAAGCTCGGGTATAAGTTTTGTTTTGATAATTTTTTAATGTTAGACATCAAGTTGTATAAGTCTTTTAATGTTAAAGTTGAATTTACCTGATTGCATTTCTACAATGCATTGCTTGTTATGATGTAGGGTCAACGACTAGGGCTTCAGGTACATCTTCAAATGCAAATCCTAATCCAACTTCGTTACGCTGGGATCGAAAAACAATCCAGTTTTCTGTCAATGCATGGGTAGGGTTGGTTTAGTTCATGCTTACCTACATAATCTTTAAAGTTGGTAGAATCACAGAATGTTTGACGGATACCCACACAAAGTTGCAATTTTCTTTATCTCAATGTTATTTATGCATTTTATTTTCTTAAATTTGAGTTGCTTATTTTTATGAAAGCTTTTATGAACTTTTAGTTTAGGGTTTAGCTACCATTTGTTTTTTGACAATCAGTTACAAAAATTTCATTTCATCATTCCTGTCAGATGAAATGTAATTCCCATAAGTTTTGTTAAAAATAGCTCGTACATACAGCCGTACCCAGTTTGTATCTTAGTTGTTTTCCTTTCCTTCTATTTGTAGAGCTATCCCCATCATTACCAAAACTTTTCTCTGCTTGTGCACGATTTTATGCACTTCAATCCCTAAATATGAAGTCTAAGGTGTACATCAACTGTTTTTTTTTTTTTTTTTTTGATAGGAAACGTAACATTTATATATTAGAATATAAGATAAGTACAAAAGATAGGCATTATATGAAAGAATGCCAGTTCGCAAAAAGAAAACTAAGACTGTACATCAACTGTTCTACTCTGTAAGTTCTAATTTGACAGTGTCCTGATCTTTCTTCAAGATTTTCAGCCAAGTTTCTCTATTAATTCATGGCGTAAACTTCTATACTTTTTATATCCGTGAGTATCCAGGTTAGCTTACATGCACACAACTATTCTCGCGAGATAGACCGCCTAACCCTCCAACATTTGGCTGTCAAGGAAATTCGTAAAAAAATAATTCTTAAATAGGTAGCCACCATGAATTGAACCCATAATCTTTTGATTTCTTAAGGCCCTCTTGACCACTAGATCAACTCATGATGGTTGATTCATGGGGTAAACTCTAAACGCTCTTCTCTTTCACCACATCCACTACAACTATTCTGTCCACCTTTCCAATTGAAGAGCCCTTTTGTTTATCCATTGGAGTTTCACCTCTTTTGTAATTTCATACATCATCAATGAAATTATTTCTTATCCCAAAAAGAAAATCAAATTCTTGTATCCTTTTTTCCTTGACTGGTATTTTCCGATTAAAATTTTATTAGAAAAGTTATGAAAATTATTTTAAGTTCAGCATGAAAATTATATACCAAGGGTATTTTCAAAAAAAGTTCATGGTTGTCTTTAGTATTGGCTCTGAGTAGTTATGGATCTTTCTATTCTGCATCCTTTTTATATATATAATTTAATAAAAATCGGCTCCATCCTTGAAAGTTAATTCTCCTTTCTCTTGCAGGTGTTTATTGTGGCTGTGCTGGCAGTCTTCCCTCTAATACCAAAAAATCTTTCCCAGAGGGCATATAGGCTATCTTTTATGGGCACAATATGTTCTTCCTTATATTCTTTGTACTCGGTGTATGGGGTAATTTATCCATTGTAATTTTACGCCTCCATTTCTGTTCTATGAAAATGCTTAGTTTCTTTCTATCAAAAAGAGAGAAGAAATAAAATGCTTGGCTTCTTATCCAAAACAGAAAATGGTAAAAATAAATAAAGCCACCTTTTTTTATGCCAGTTTCTCTATGTTATCCTATTTATTTTAAGATATTATTATTAACTTTCCAATGTTTGCAGATACCTAGGGCGTGGAATTTGCAAGCATTGCAAGCTTATTTCCAGTCCATAATTGCAACAAAAGATTTCATTTACTTCACTTACTCCATCACCTTTGTGACTTCAAGTACTTGTCTCAAATGTAAGCATATCTTCGCATATCAAGTGTTGTTTACTTACTTATCACTAACGATATCCCTGAATATCAATTTGTTCATTGAAAAATAACTTTGTTCAAATGATTTCTTTATATTTTACCTACTAATGTGTAAGATTTATTATCTTTTTTATTGTTTATGCAGTTGCTTTAATTCCTATCCTTTGTCGGGCTCTGGAATTTGTTGCAAAGTTTCTCAGGCGTAATTTTGCACGTTCGTCCTTATACAGGTAGCATGTTATTAGTTTTTAGTTTTTTTTATTTAGTTTATTTGTTGTAGGAATTATGAAATATATCCACTTGATTTTGATTGTGATATCCCCACCATCAAGAGAAAATACCATAGTCTTTATTCTCTGAATGTAGACTGCATGTGTTTTTTATTTGATTTTTAGCATCCTTGCTTTTGGGAAGGGGAAGGCAGCCCAGAGAAAGATATACTGCTTCATGAACACAGGTTTCAGGATACTTTTGTGGACTCGTTCTGAAATTAGTGACTTTTAATTCTGAAAAATGTCTACAAAAAGCATTTGTTGAACTGTTTTGAGTTTCTTTAATCAGAAGTACAAGTAAATAGAATCCGATGAGTGCATACAGAAAAGTGAGAATGAACTGATTTAAGTTTCTTTAATCTCAAATTTGGAAGGTGAAAATTATAGATAATAGCATAACGTTTCTTAAGGGAATTAATGGTTGTTGTTCAAACTTCAAAGACAAAGGAGAATTCAAGGGGTGCGTTCCTCTGTTCCATGCTAGATGTATAGATGAATTTGTTTTACCTCTTACTTTTTTCATGTTCTTAAAATCTTCTTGTTAAAGTCCCCAAGGGGTGGCTTGGTGTAGAGACTTGAGGTCTCCAAGACGAAACCCACGAGTGATTGTGAATTCCCTTGTTGTCTCTCGGATCTGGACCTTGGGACAGACATGGATGAATATGTAGTCGGACGAAGCTCTGATTCTCCAAATATCAAAATAATTATGCTTTATCCAATTTGTTGCAGGAAATATTTGGAAGAGCCTTGCGTATGGGTGGAGTCAAACTCAACTACTCTCGGCATCCTATCTTCGCAGGCTGAGATTGGACTTGGCTTCATTTTAATCATCTCTTTGCTCTCGTAAGTTTTTAGTCCCTTTTCTTTGTTTTCAACACTAGACAAGGTCGAACCCGCAACGTGTAAAAAAGCAGAGCCTTAGCCCGAATGCCCCACTATGCCAACGTGCTTCGTTTTGGTTTTCATCAACTTATTCCAGATCCATTTGCTTTTCCTTTTTATTGCCCCCTTCACTTTCTAATAGCAATTTGTGTGTTCTGCAGGTGGCAACGTAATTTCTTACATACATTCATGTACTGGCAGGTGTGTTATTCTTGTTATCATTTGCATAATACCATAATATTATAAAGATCATACAACAAATAAAAATAATGTTACATGTCATGACAGTCTGGTGATGATCTTTTGAACTGTTTTTCTTCTTTTTGTTTCTATATTCTAGGAATAGAATGGTAGCTCACTTGTTTTTTTGTTGTTGTGGACAATAAACACAGCTGCTAAAGCTCATGTATCATGCTCCTGTCACTTCCGGGTATCATCGAAATGCCTGGACCAATATTGGGAGGGTCGTTTCTCCACTGATTTCCCGATATGCCCCGTTTCTTAATACTCCTCTTTCGATGGCGCAAAGATGGTGGTTCAGGTAGAAGCTAATAACAGAGGAAGAAGATAAACATGATGTATCAACTTTTTTAGACTAATCCCAGTAGTGACCTGCCACTTTATCTTATGTGTTATTGATAAAAATACGTCCATCTTGAGAGCTTATGTTTGAATTTTTTTTTTTTTTTTTTTTTTTAAATCTTGTTTGTAGGTTTCTCATGAGTCATGAGTATAGAACAGGGTGATATTGATTGAGGAATGTTGTAATTTTTTTATTAGAGTTTTCTAAAAAATTAAGGGATTAGAGTTGTTCCATTGGTACTGAAAAGAGAACTATCATTATTTGAATGACTGATCATCATTGTTGAGATGAAACAAATTCTGATATTGATTTGTCCCTCACATTTAAATTTTTTTGAAAAATTATTCTTAATGAACATTGTATTTTGTATATTAGGATTGACATCCCTTCTAAATGTCCCTATTCTTACTGTTTTTTGGATTGGAATATAATTTTAGTCCCTATTCTTTTAAATTCTAATTTTAGTCTCTATTTTTTTCAATAAAATTAAAAATTAATCTTTTCAATAAATTTTTATTAACTTTTGTCAGCAAATATTCTATATATTTTTTTTCTATAAAATTTTGAAAATGTTATGTTTTTTTTTATTATAATAAATTACTTATTTAAAGGTATAGGGATAAATAGTATAAATCTCAAAGTATAATTTCAAAATACTTTTTATTATATATATTTTTATATTAGTGAATGTCTTGCGCATCTTATATGCATCTCAATTATTTATAATGATATAATGAAAAGAAATAGTTTGATTTTACTTTTCGCATCATTCAAAACCAGTTTTCACGCACCTCAACACTCAACCCATAGAAAATTAATTTTTAGGTTTGATAATTATAAATTCATAACTTGATTATTGTGTATCTCAACTATTTATATAGATATAATGTAAAGAAATCGTTGGTAATTATATATTAAATTCATAATTTGATTACCGAGCCAATCTATAATTTAGACAAAAAAAAAATCATAAAACTAAGAAGCTCAACTGTAAACTAGAATAAAACCATACCCGAACAAGGTGAGTGCTTCAGGATTGTCAGTAGCAAAATCCCCTATTAATCCATGTTTGATTGGGGATAACAGATAGACTGTGGTGTAACTATACGCCTTTACAATTACTTTTTTTCCCAACCTACATACAAAAAAAGGGCTAATCAGAATCTCAGGCTTTATTTCGCCGGAGATTGTATCGTTTTTCAGGAGTTCCGGCAGCCGTCTGCCGCCTTTTCCATGGTTGAACTTCCACAACACTGCCGGAGCATACCTCATTGTCATCATGATCATTATTCTCACCCACAATTTGAGAAGAATTAGCCCTTGTTCTCTTCCGCAAATTCTTTTGTGTGCCTCCAGCAGCAAGACTAGCTTCATCCCGAGTCTCATTCAGCTGATTCGAATCCTCACCATTTTCGTTCGGATCCCCAGTTATAGCCTTAGCGTCTTCAACAACTGCCTTAACAGGCTGAGTTCTACTGATTTTAGGCCTTCCTCTCTTGGGACGTGGTTTCGGATCATTTCCCTTTACGTCGTAAGGTTGAGAATCGACAGATAGATTCTGGCTTGGTTCTTCTACGTCTTTGCCACCAGCAAGACTAGCTTCATCCCGTGTCTCATTCAGCTTATTCGAATCCTCACCATTTTCATTTGGATCCCCAATTATAGCCTTAGCATTTTCAACAACTGCCTTAACAGACTGAGTTCTACTGATTTTAGGCCTTCCTCTCTTGGGATGTGGTTTCGGTTCATTTCCCTTTATGTCGTAAGATTGAGAATCGACTGCAACTTCTGGTGCCTTGCTGTTAATGTTACTTTGATCTGTTGAAAGAGTTTGGCTGGGTTCTTTTGCGTCTATGCCACCAGCAAGACTAGCTTCATCCCGAGTCTCATTCAGCTGACTCGAATCCTCACCATTTTCGTTTGGATCCCCAATTATAGCCTTAGCATCTTCAACAACTGCCTTAACAGACTGAGTTCTATTGATTTTAGGCCTTCCTCTCTTGGGACGTGGTTTCGGTTCATTTCTCTTTCCGTCGTAAGGTTGAGAATCGACTGCAACTTCTGGTGCTTTACTGTTAATGTTACTTTGATCTGTTGAAAGATTCTGGCTTGGTTCTTCTACGTCTCTGCCACTAATATCAGACTGAATTTTCATGTCATCAAGGAAATCACCTGCAGTAGCAAGAGATAACTCTGCCTCATCTTCACAAGCAGGCATTAGATCATCATGCTCATCTTCTGATATTGGTGCCTCAGCATCCTGTTTCTCAAATGCTGGAGATGCAATCTTTTTACCCGGTGGGAACTTCATAATCTTAGAAGTGCACTTACGAAGCCAAGAAACGGTTCCACCCGACTTCAGAGATTTTCGACCAGCTATGCCTGGTGTTCGTTCATCATTTCGCGCATCAGAAGCAACTAGATTTCCACCAGGGAACACCTCCAGTCTTTGAGTTTCCATATATCTATCAGGGAGTCCAGGCAGGTTAAGGATATCTGCATTCTCAATACCATATAGATTTTGTAAATCTGAAAGCACAAGCTCAGATGCTATTTCCCCACAGTTCTTGCAGGTTGTGTGTTTGCCGACAAATGAAATAAAGCGATCTCTCTCCCCAACAAGTCGTTCTCGCTGCTCTTTCAACTTGTCGCTAAGTTCAAGAAGTTCTTCAATGTCCTTGCGTATTTCAATTCTCTGTTTTTCCAAATAGTCTTTGTTAGCTTCGGCTTCCTGCTTTTCTTTCTCAGTTTTAAGCCTCCCAAGTTTCAGCTCGTCCGTTTCTCTTCGAGCAACATCTCTTAAAAAATTAATATTCTCCAATTCTCTCTCCTTCTCATCCTTGAACAATCTCTCTTTCTCACGGAATTCTCTATCCAATTCTTCCACCTGATTCTGCATGGACGATTCAAGTTCTCTTTTTTGTAGTTCAAAATCATGAAGCATTTGGTTTTTTTCACTTTCAGCTTTTTCAGCAACCGTTGATTTCTCATGTTCCATGCTAGCAGCAAAGGATTCTTGGGCTAACTTAAGATCTTCCTGCTCTCTATGGATATAAGCTTCAGTTTCTGATCTCTCATTTTTCAACCTTTCCTCCTCAGAGAAGATCTTTTTTTCAAATTCTTCCTTTTGCAGCAAAAGAGTCTTCTGCTCTTTCTCAACTTGAGCTCTTTTCTCATCCAGCTCTTCCCATTCTCTCTCAAAAGTTTCTTTCTGCTGCTTCATATCTTTTGCTTCATTCAGCAGTTGTTCTTTCTGTTGCCTATACTTCTCTACCTCTTGTTTCAACTCCGACTGCAGACGAAGAAAATCAGACCTTTCCGTCTCGCTCACCTTAACACTTTCTCTCTCTTCATGTAATTTCAAAAGTTGTGCTTCATTCTCAGCTCTAATCTTCTCCACTTCAACCTTTAAACTGATCATATCCTCTGTATCAGCGAGCAATTGTTTCTTCTCCATCTCAAGATTTGCCTCCTCGGATTTCATACACTTTTCTCTTTGTTTCAGAGCCTTGAACTTCACATCATACTCTGCCTCTTTTTCCTTGAACTTCTCCATCTTTTTTTCCAGCGCCTGCTCTTCTTTACCAAGCTTTTCCTCCATGTGCTTGATTTCAGCTTCCTTTTTTTCTACTTCAGACACTTTGTTTTTCAATTCTTTATCCAAAGATTTTCTCTTTTGATCAATTTCTAGTTCAAACTCAACCTTCTTAGCATCTAGAATAGCATTGTGTTCATCAAGAAGCTTTTGAATCTCAACCTGTTGAGATTGCAATTGGTAAAAATAAAAAATAAAATTACCAATTTGAAGGGTAAGTACTGTATTTTCCTTCTTTGGAAATAAAATTTGACATTAAAGAAGACACTGAGAAGAGAAGAGTAGGAAGTGGCGACTCTCCCTAACATACACTAGGATTCAGTTGATGCCAAACAATCAAACTAGTCTGAAATGTAATATTCATTAAATTAAGAATTATAAACCATTTCTGAAAAATATGAAAACGTAGCAACTACCAAATTTTTAGAGATAAAACTACTTAATAACTAAAATGAAGAACTGTCCTGACCAATTTGATTGTAAATGGGTTGCAATCAGAAAATGCCATTAAAACTTGTATGGTTCTCAAACACATTCCATACAGCAAGTGGGGTTAAAAAACTTACCTTTTCATGAGCGCTAAGCTTTTCCTCTAACGCAAGTAACTCCTTCTCTTTTATCTCCAAGGTAGCTTTCAATGCATCAGATTCCTGCAACCAAAAGAAACTGTAAATATTAAAACCAATAGAAATATATATTTTCCGCCTATCGATTGCTTTAAGAAAGACACTAGCCTGCTCTTTCAATGCGATGTTAGCTAGCCTACTACTTATATCTTTTTCCTTCCTTTCCAGAGCTAAATTAGCAATGTCAATTTTCTTCTGAATCTCTTCAAGATCTTTCTCTTTCTGTTTCACCATCCTGTCGTTCTCATTCGCCCTCTCCTCTCGCTGATTAAGAATTGTATGACCCTTGTCAAAACTCTCTTCTGCATCTTGCAACTTTCTTTCCCATTCCCGCAAGTCATCGCGTTGTTTAGACAAGGTAGTATGCTGAGCTTCCCATCTAACAAAAGTCAATATTGAGAAACACCACTTTAAAGTTTTTGTGTTCTAGAGAACAAGTATAAAAGGAAATAAGATTTAAGACAATTATCTGAGAGGCATGCATACTCTGCAACGAAGGATCGACAGTCCCTCCTAAGTGCACCTTCTCGAGCATCCAGATCTTGTAGCTTCCCCTCCACATCTGAATTTTTCCTGCTCACTTCAGCAAGTTTTGCATCAGCAGCACGCAGTTTTTTCTCCACTTCCAAGGATTTCTCTTCAATACTAGCCACTAAAGCATTAGCTTCAGCTAACTTTGAGTCACTTGTAAACCTAATTTCGGCATTTTCTGCACGCATCTCGCGTAGAGCCTTCTCCAGCTGTATGAAAACATTCCATGTACCAGCAGTTTAATCCATGAGTAACAAAGAAAGAAGACCTCTGAAGAGAAGAGTGCATATGTAGGTGAACAAACATGTTTAATGGGAATACATTCACCTATACGAATTATAAACAAGAAAAGGTGAAAAAGATTCAAATAACTCAAGCCCTCATGACCTAGGTTTTCCCAAATAGATAGGACATAAAAAAAATTCAAAGATAAGACCCATTAATTCAAATGGTCATGATGTAAAACAGCAAATATACATTTCATGAAACTGTATGAAGCAGCTAGTCATCTATCCTAACCAATAACTTCCCTTTCACCTTTCCTCAAAAGAAACAGCTTCTTGAATCATTTTCAATCAATCTGCCAGTAGCATAGAGGAACAAGAGAATGCTTTAATACTTTTTTCTAAGAAAATAAGCTTGCAAGGCAAAAGGGCAAAAAAATACAAAACACTAAAGTTCAAAGTAGATACAATCCCAACAGATCATCTTAAAAACAAGCATTCCAGCGGGCAGAAATCGAGGAATCCCATTTGAACGCCAAAAAAGACTCAAGCCAGTAATCTGTTCCTACTGGAAGTACACTATGTAAATATCCCACAGTCATACTACTACCTAATACACAAACTCTCCGAAATCAAAAATCTCTAAATAGTCACATTAACAAGAAACAAATAACAAACATGCCAGATGTGCCAGAAGGTAAGAGATTATAATAAGACCTGAAAATAAAATATGAGACAGGAATACCAATGCAAAGAGCCATCAATCACAGGATACAAATGACATGCCAAACAAAGTTAGAAAAAGCTAGAGCCTTACATCAAGAGTGCACTTCTTCTCAACACCCAATGCCTTCTTTAAATTTTCCTCCTGCTTCTCAGCATCAGATATTGCAATCATATGGGCCATTTGTTCTCTTTTGAAAGTGTCCTTTGCTTCAGCCAATGCTTGTTTAAGCTCTTCATATTTTAGAGTCCAATCCTTTTTCTCAATTAAGAGAAGCCCCATGTTGTACTGGTACTCAAAAACCTGTTTAAAAGGAAGGAAATTAACAACAATATCTAATAATAGTACAACTACCGTACAGCTAGGTCCCCAATAGGCGGCCTCGTTGGTAGAGGTTTTAGCCTTTAGGGTCTCCAAGGTATGCTTCCTTGGAAGTCTCAGCCTCAAAATCCACGAAGGAGCTTAATTGTAGAATCATTTGTTATCTTCTAGGTTTGAGCCTTGACACCGGTGCGGGTGCCCCAGATATGTAGTGGGGCGAAGTTTTGATTCCCGATTAAAAAAAAATAAAAGTACAAGTGGCAAGCGGGTACCCAAAACAACATTACTTCTAAAGAACATATGGCGCTAAAAGGAAAATTGTGAAATGAAAGAAATTAAGATGTTTATGAATTAGTAATAACAAAAACAGCAGATCAGAAAATTCATCTTCCACCAAAAACAAAAACTAACCCATTAACTCATAATACTACTTAAACCAACTTAGCTGCATAAGCTATTCTATGACCTGCAACCCCACTACTCAGACCGTCACACGTTCGATTTTTCATACGTTCATTTCCTATGTTGTAAGCTTTTTTGACAAGAAACGGTAAACCTTTCATTGATGAATGAAAAGTTACAAAAGAGAATATAAAGTTACAAAAAACTACTCCACTGATTTAACAATGTAGATAGACTATAATCTTTAAAGGGAGAAATTTTATGGGCCCATGTGATTGCTAATACAGTGATAGATTCCTCCGTTGTAAGTTGTAACCATACTATCATAGCTTTACCCCACTACACTACATAGTCTAGTGCACCAGTTCCTATACCAAGGTCTAGACCTGGGAGAATTTTACATTTAAGATCACTCGTGTGTTTTAAACCTAGAAACTCTACGGGAGCATACCACCTAGAAACTCTACGGGAGCATACCTTGGAGCCCCCGAGACTCTACAAACAAGGCTGGGAATTCTGTTGAAACCATACTAATGATTTGTAATTCACAGCATAACTCGTAACAACAACAAACCACTTAAACTCTGAACGACATTGAGAGCCAGATGTTCCAAACTTTGCATAAATTACCCAAAATAATCCACAACAAGAAGCAAGAAAATGAATATTCAACAAATTCGTGAACGCAAACAAAAAAACCTCGTATTCAAGTCTAGAGATCATCTCCGCCATCCCTTCTTGATCCAAGGCGGCCGCGGCAGCCGACCCCACGAACACAGCTCCCCCATTTTCAACTACAGGACCCGAAGGCGGGTTCGCTGTTTCACTGAAAGCAACGGCCTTGCCATCGATCCCATAACTCCTGCGAGTCCCGGAATTCAAAGCGGAATCGGCTCCACCCTTCTGGGCACCGGCCTTGGGCGTGATCGGCCAACCAGACCCGACGTTATGCGGCGTAAACATCACGAATCTCTCAACAACATCAACAACAACAACCGTGAAACTAAACCCGATTTCACTAAACCCGATTTCACTAAACCCTAACCGGAAACGAGATGAACACACGGTTAGCCCTCGCTCGACGCAACCAGAAGCTACCGAATTCCGTCGTAAGACACAAAGAAGGAATTTCTAAAATTGAACAAACTTCGTATCAAACCCTCCACTCTGCGCGTATGGCGGTTGCGCTCTAGGGCGGTCTTGAACGGAATCCCATATTCCGGCAAACTCGGGATTTTTGGACAAGCAATCCAACCCTATTACTGCATGAACTAACGGGTTTATATATTTTCAAATTCGGTTCTATATGCAAATTATGTATATAAAATAATATAAAGTAAAAATGCATGTTTTTAAATTTAAATTTAAGTTACGGTACTTATTACCAAATGAGTCAGTGGTATAATGATTTCATTATTTGGTTATAAAGAGTTTAATGCTAGCATTATAGGTTCGATCTTAATGAACCACCAAATTTATCCTCCTACCCTTCCTTTATTCGAGTGACCAAAACAATGTAGATAATAATTTTAAATCCTTCCTAAGGTGCAATATAACATGTAGTTATAATGTTTGAATGAAACAACACAAATTTGAAAATATTTAGTATTCATAATCAAATATATAATATAAATAATACTCATTAATATGTATTAGTTATATTTTATATAGTCATATCTGATTATGATTCTTAAATTTTTTCAAATTTGTTTGTAAATATTTTATCTGCAAAAACCCAAAAAATAAATAAATAAAAAACGAAGTTCAAAGTCAAAATAAGAGAAGAAAACCCTTTTGAAATATTCTTAAATGAAGCTTAAATTTCCTTTCCGTGTCTCCAATGGCGATGAGAGACTCAAGATCTTAGCGAGAGATTAACCTCTGAAAACTTCATTGGATCAGAGTTTTTCTTCGCAGCTGAATCTTCCCACGATTTCCACCATTGAAGATCCAGATTCTCCAATTCTTCCCCCCACCATCTCTACAGCTGAAGAAGAACCAATGGCGGTTCCCGCGGTTCAGTTCCCGATCTTCATGGCTGTTAGATTTCTCGGGATGATTGTGGTATCGCTTGTCTTCATTTGGACCTTGCACTTCCGTGGCGGATTGGCGCTCATCTCAGATAACAAGGATCTCATCTTCAATGTAAGTAATTTCTTCTTGTGTGTGTGTGTGTGTTTTTTTCTCGTTTTTCTTGTTTTTGAATCGATGCCTATGTTTGATGGGACTTGAGTTTGTTGATGCTCATGGATCTTCACTGTATGAACTGATTTAGTTTTCATGTTTTTCTTCTTCGGATTTTGAGTTTGATTTTCTGAAATTTGGGCGCCATTTGGTTTATCACCAATAGAGATGCATGGAGCCAAATTAGGTCCAGCTACTTGCTCACCATTGTTGGTGTTTCTCAGATCCAGTCTGAAATGGCTGTTTAATCCACTCATGTAGTTTTTTATTAATATACTCGAAAGTGTCTCCACGGTGTTGTAGATTTTGAAGTTGTGCTCACCTCAAGGTTTTAGGTTCGAAACTCAATTTAACATTGATTTGTCCTGTGTCTCATATTTCGATGTCTCTTGTGCCTGGCCTAGGGACGGGCGGGGTTATCTCGTGTATAGTGAAGTGAAGTTTCGATTTTCCGGTATCCAAAAAAATATATGCTTGAAAGTCTAATCTCATTGACATTAATGATGCATGCGTAGAGTAATTGGGTCTATACTTTATGGGGTTTGGATAATTGGTGAATGTTGTAGAGATGAATATTGAGTAGCCGATCATATTTGGGGTTCAAAAGAATTCACGTGCTTATACAATTCTTTTCCTGTCAATGTCAGCCAACTGTGGTCTGCATTTTTTTTTATCAACATAGAATTCTTTATTTACATGTGGCTCGAATCATTCAAGGTTAAGAGTATTTTTCTGGTCGGCACAGTTTAGCTTGAGTAACATCTGGTTGTCAATTGACAAAAGGCTCATGGCTATGGATTATAATTTATTGTGCCTCATACAAGAATCTAATAACAAGTATGGTTTGATCATAGTTTCTATGTTTTTAATGTATATCCTCGTAGTATTATTTTCTATTTTATGGCAATCCTAGTGGAGCTTGTTTGTTTGCTCCCATTCTGGGGCTTGGCTTAAATAACACACCTGATGTTAAGAAGTTTGGTCTTTTTCTTTTCCCAGTCTATTTGGTGAAGTTACTCCTGTTTTTTGTAATTTCATCTCCTGTTTTGTAGGTTCACCCTGTTCTTATGGTGGTTGGGCTTATACTTCTAAATGGTGAAGGTAAATATCATCTCTTTGGATTTAAATTTTAGTTTGAAGCATAGTTTACACAGTTCTGCATACTTCTTCCATAGTGGTTTGGTTTTGATGTGATGTTTTACATTTGGCTATATGAATAGTTATGTAGACTATGTGAAGATATAACACTGCTATGTTAAAGTGAGAAATCGCGAATTCTTTTTCATGGGGAGCAAAATGCATTTCACAATAGATATTAAAATACAAAAAATAAGGGGTGAGGAAAGCCAAACCTAAAGCCAGGGAAGTTATGAAAGATTCTTTCAGTTGGCACAAAGATAAGAAAGGTTGTAAAAAAAGGCTCTTACTAAAGAGCGTATTATACTTTTTCTTTCACTATAGAGGAATCACAGAATTGGAGAGTTGTAACTAAACCAGTAGATTGAAATTTAAATGGCTCTTTTGATGTAGAACATTCAATGTGCTCACATTTTTTTTCATGGGTGATGGGGAGGGGTGTAGAGTTAGTTTGAGAGAGATGGGTACTATTGCTAGTTACTACTTACTATTGAATGGTTAATGCTTGCTGGGAATGGAGCTGGATTTTTTTTTTTTTTTTTTATTTGATATCCGTCACTGTCTGGGCCAGCTCTCGCGCATCTCGACTAATGTCACGGGACATACTGCCTGGCCCTACAACATTTGGATGTCAAAGAAACCCGTAGGAAATTAATTCCTAGGTAGGTGGCCACCATGGATTGAACTCATCACCTTATGCACCCCAAGACCCTCTTTAAAGTTTTTTATAATAGTTTGGATTTTATATTTTCAGTTTGAAGTTTTTTTTTTTTTTTTTTAATTTTTATAATGAGAAAACCGGGATAATGGCCAAGTGTCTTAACAGTTCGAAACATTTCCTGGGGTTCATGTACGTCATAGGCTTTGTCCAGACCAGGAAATGTGATATTTTACAAAACCTGCTAAAGGTAAGGTTTAGAATCATGTATGAAATATGTATTCCACCAACAAGAGCATAGCTCAACTAGTATAATGTGTGTATTGATGATCAAAATGTTATAAATTTGAATCCTCCACAGTCCACCCTCTATCGTTGTTGAATTTAAAAAAAATATATATATATGTATCACAAACTGATTTGCAAGCTGGAGTTTAAATTATTGTCTTACCATTCCGGTGCTTTCAATGGTTTTCCTCACCATGCTTAAATGTATTGATGCAGCAATGATGGCATACAAGACAGTTTCAGGAACCAAAAACTTCAGAAAACTAGTTCATCTTGCAGTACAGTTTGTTGCATTCTGTTTAAGCCTGATAGGTATATGGGCTGCCCTGAAGTTCCACAACGACAAAGGAATCGAAAACTTTTACAGTCTGCATTCATGGTTGGGCCTAATCTCTATCTTTCTGTTCGGCATCCAGGTTCGTAAATTGTAATTTCGGCCGGTATGATTTACTTTCTAGACAGTATGCTGAGCTACATGATTCTAACTCATTAGGATGATGCCATTTGAACAGTGGACTGCGGGATTTGTTACCTTTTGGTACCCAGGTGGCTCCAGAAACAGCAGAGCTACTTTATTACCTTGGCATGTTTTCCTTGGCGTTTACATATATGGCCTCTCCATTGCTACAGCTGTTACTGGTTTGTTAGAAAAAGCTACATTCCTTCAAGTCAGCAAGGTAATTTTACGCTATTCGAACGAGGCTTTGCTGATAAATTCATTGGGTATCCTCATTGTTCTTTTGGGTGGTCTCGTAATTCTTGCGGTTATCGCTCCGTCAAGCGGCAAAGGTGACATTTACAAAGGGATGACAGAATAGGATGAAAACATGATGCTGCATATTTGAAATGGAACGAGTATTTGTGCTCTGTTCTCGGTTTGGACTTGGGCTAGACAGATTTGTTTTGCTGCGTCGAAAATCAAATTTACCTTTGTTTTTATTTGAGATACAGTAAGTCACGTCATAGATTGAGAAGCAAACAGATTATTTAGTTCAGAATAAGGTGTAATAAGTTGTCATTTCACTGTTGCATCATCTTCATTTAGTTAGCTAACATGTCATAACCTAAGTTAAGACTTTTTTAAATCAAAAGATTAGGTTTGAATCTCCCAATAGTTTATTAAAGAAAGAAGCTAAGAACTTAAAAAAGAGAACCATTATAGAGTGATCTAATTGTCAAAAGGAGTTTAAGAGAACTAAGAGGAAATGAGTTTAATCTATAGTGGATATTGACCTACAAATTTTGTTGACATTCATATGTTATAAGGTTAGATAGAATTTAATCTATAGTGGATATTGACCTACAAATTTTGTTGACATTCATATGTTATAAGGTTAGATAATATATCTCTGGAAAGACACAAGTTAGTCCGGACAATCGTGAATATAAATATAATTAAATAAATAAACCTAGAAAAAAGGCAATATAAACAAAATGTACTAGCTAATGAACATAGACCCTTAATTAACATGCATTTTTAAAGTTTGACTAAAAAAATTGTACCATTTCCCGTAATTGTCATTTAACTCAATGTAGTTGAACTTGAGAGCAATCTATATATATATATAACCCCCAAAATAAGTTAAAATAATTCTAGTTGTTTATAAACCAGTTCAACAGCGCACGGGTTCCATTGGAATTGATATTTATAATCCTGATTTCCCAACTTGTACTTGAGAAAGAAAAAAAATCTATTTGAATTTTGAGCTTTCAATTGTTGGATTTAATCTTGTAATTTTTTATATATACTTTTGAAGTATCTATTCTAATGGTTGAACTTTAAACACGTTGCCATTTTGGTCTTTCATAATAACTACGTGCTATCGAAAATTATTCATAAGTTAAACTTGATTGAAATGCATTAATTAAAAAAATAACTGAAACAAGTAGATGAAAATAAACATAAAAAGGAGAAATCAGTTCTTAAGTTGAAGATTTATAAGAAATCAGAAAAGAAGTTCAGATAACAAACCGATCACAGAACCATGAAGCTAAAAGTTCAACTCTCATAAGAAGCAACATGTCCCAACCAGCAAACAAACAGAGGTGCCACTAAAATTATGGGCAAACTAAGGCCCCATAATGAAATTGTTCTGTAAGATGAACTGTCTTCTGTGCTTACATGAAACTTGGGCAAACCGGTCCTTTCGAAAGGCCAAGGCGGACTTCCATTCCATGGTGCATGTCCGATGGCCTCAACGACTCCGACTCCCTGGGGTCTGCAAATGACATTCACATAAATTGTAAGTAAACACCACTAGAGACTATTATCTAAAATGGGTATTATATAGAATGGCAAAAGCACAACGAGATGGACTAGATAATGAGATTCATTATAGTGAAAATTGGAGCTTTGCCGCTCGGGTATCCACACCCAGCCCAAATTTTGAATCCGGGAGACAGCAAGGAATTTTACAATGATCCTTATATTTAATTATCACACCAATGTCAGATAATTTGATAAGAGTCCAAATGAAAGTTGCTAAGATTGAAAGAACTGTTGAAGGTTATTAAAATTTGAAAACTCCAATCAATGATACAAAAGAATAAAGTGAACAGAAGAAACCGAAGAGTAATTTGGATCAAGGTGACTACATAAAAGATCATTTTACCATTTAGATAATCTTCAAAGCCAAAGTCATCCAAGCTTCCAGTAAGAGCCTCCAAACCCAGCATTGAGGATGGAATAGGTCCTGGAGGCCTTTGAAATCTGCATAAGCATTGAATTTAAATAAAAATTATATTAGCAATGGTTTTCATGTTCCAATTAGACAAGCAGCATATAGTAGCTTAATTTGGGACAAGTCAACATGGTGAAAAGAAAAGAAAAGAAAAAGTAGATGTTCAGAACATCAAACATCAATTTCACAAGAGACGTCCTATATTCATGTCGCTAACATATCAAGGAATGATGGGGAAAAGGGGGGCGCTTGAGACGTTTACGACATAATGGTCTATTGAAGAAAAGAGCATAGAGATCCCTTCACTGCATCAGGATTCAAGGGCTAAATCTATTTATTTATCTTATCAAACCAAGGGTTAAATCTATTTAGATCATGCCATATACTTGGGGCTAGAAAGAACAAAGTTAACATGCTTATGAAGAAGGAAAATCACATGAGGTAGAAGTGTCAGTTGAGTGACGTGAGGCCTTTATTCTACCCACCAGATCATATTATAAAACTACAATCAACGAAGTGATTATTTTCTACAATTATAAATAAACAGCAAATCCAGCAATAATGCAAGGTGATTAACCATACCGAGAAAGAATTTGCCTGTCCAAATCCATCTTCAGTGGAAAAGCAGATCCATATGTGTTCACAAGAATTTTCCTTTTCATCTCCTCTTCTGATCTCCTTGTCTAAATCAAGAAAACAAGTATATACATTCATCAAAAGGAAATAAATTGTTCCAAGTCTAACCAACTAGTTTAACCATTTAAACACCTTTCTTGGTGGATGCCACATGGTCTTTATGCAACTAAACCAAATTCAATGTCTCAGGTGAATAAAAAACATTTATGGGTTAATCTCACAAGTGTTTCTAAATGCAAACTAATGTTCTATGGTGCTGCCATAAGAATAATATTCTAGTAGAAAGAAATCGATTCGCAAACGAAGAATGAAAAAAGGGAAAGACATCCAAATAGAAAATTGAGACAAAACCTAGGCTATTCGCGCCAGTGCCCTTTACAGGGAATATTTCAAGATGAAAATCTTAAAAAAAAATCCACCAATAAATCATTATGTGATGCACATTTTGAACAATGAAGTGGTGGTCTAGTGGTCAAAAATCCATCTTGGTCACCTACCTAATAATTAATTATCTATTAGTTTCTCTGACATCCAAATGTTGTAGCGTTGTCTAGTAACAGTTCGCGCAAGATGGTCGGTGGACTCGAACATCACAGATACACAAAAAAATAAAAAATAAAAACCTATGTGACGCAGATTTCAGCATGGAGAGTCAGATATGAATCTCAATATCAGACATTAAAGATTAACCGATGCTAATCTCACGAAACAAGTTCCTAATCCGAGCAACTAGGGCAAAGGGTTGTTGTTCATCAGCTCCCTCTAACCCTAGATTATTTTTTTTGAAACAAGGTAACTACGCCCGTTCCTAGGCCAGGCACCGGGAGACACCGAAGGAGTAATGTCACAGGTGAGTCTTGAACCTGACTAACCCTAGATTCTACCCCGATATTAAACAATCTAGTCTAACCCCAATTACTAAACAGAGAAACCCATACAGAAATCAAATAGAGCAGCTTAGATTGAAGAAATCTACATCCAGTTCAGTTTTCCACATTGTATAAAACGGCGAAAGGGAAAGGATGTGAAAGATTACAGTTTCGTAGATGGATTCGACGGGATGAGATCCGACGAGGTCGCTCTTGACGCCATGGAGGCCGAATCGAAGCGCGTCGTTCTGGATCCCTCCGATTTCATGGGCTATTGTCTTCGACGAATCCATTTTTCTTCTTCTTCAAGAAATCTTCCTCTGCAAGTCGCGAGCGTGAAAATGTGCCTTTGGGAACTGCGATTTGGTATTTATATTAAAACACAGTCATTTCGACTAAAATAAATGAATACTTAAAAGGTTAAAATACCATTTTAGTCCCTAGATTATGGGGAAAGTTCCACTTTAGTCCTTCAAGTATTAAAAGTCCAAATTTAGTCCCTGGTCCCTACCATCCCTATTCCGTTAAGTTTCTGTTAAAAAGGAAATAAAAGGATTAAAAAAATAATTTCTCTCTCTCTGCTTAAACACCTCCCTCAATCTGCCATTTTTTTTCACCAAAAGCTTCAACTTCTTCAATTTTTTTTTTTTTTTTTTTTGTGAAAATTGAACGGTAAAGAGATGAAGAGCGAGTGAGTTTGTGCGATTGAGCTCATAGCATCTTAGAAGTTTTTTCCTTTTTTTACTTTAACCAGACATGTACCGGAAGGCTGGAAAGAGCGATTAGTATCAAAAGTCGAAAAATGTATTTCTAAATTGCAACCGAAATCCCCAAATTAAAAACCCTAACAGTTCAATTCGTTCCAAAAATCAATTTCAGGGCATCAATTTTGCAGGTACAAACGGAACCGACGGCGAATTTTACAATCCGAAGAAACGGACGGATAAAGAATACCTAACTTTCCTTGCCGGAATTCGGAGTTCACAGTTTTACTACGTGTACGAGATCGACGGCGCCGGAGTTCACAGTTTGATATCAGTGACTTTGTGCGAAGAACAAATTGTATGCGCATTTTATTAATGCTACATTGCCGGAGTGGAAATGGGACCAAGATGCGCTCCGGCATGTTCAAATTTTGGGTTATGGTAACAAAGGATGAAGAGGAAATGTATAAAATTGAAGAAGTTGAAGCTTTTGGTGAGAAAAAATGGCAGATTGAGGGAGGTGTTTGAGCATAGGGAGAAATTATTATTTTTAATTCATTTATTTCCTTTTTAACCGAAACTTAACGGACCATGGATGGTAGGGACCAATTTTAAGCTTTTCTCATAGTTGAGGGACTAAATTTGGATTTTTGATACTTGAAGGATCAAAATGGAACTTTTTCCATAGTCTAAGGACTAAAATAGTATTTTAACCTATTGTTAATCACGTTTCTTTCTTTTTGTAAAAACTAATGAAGAAAATAAAACAAAATG
>JBBMEF010000028.1:988764-1003005 GCA_037832685.1 Sicyos baderoa
AATTAACCAATTTCCAATCTCTTGAACTTTCATATATATGATTTAGCCCATGTTCTTATTAATGGAGTGAAAGTTGTTTCAAAGTGGAAGTTTGAGGATTTAATCCCCAAGTCAATGTGCTATAATTATAAATAAAAAAAAGAAAATCTATTTATTAATGGATTTTACAAAATTAAGAAAGTTATTGAATTGAGCTTTGAGATACAAAATGAACCAATAGTTTGTCTCCTTCACTATTTAGTCGACTTATGTTTTATGGGTGTTGGGTTAAGTCTCACAACTTATATGATTAATATAAAAAAAAAATCTCAATTCTTTATTAGAGAAAATAAAAGGGATTTTTTCACGAGTAGAACCTACAAACGTTAAAATTATTAATATATATATATATATATATATATAGTAAAAATTGATTCAATCACATTAAATTTAATAAATACAAAATTGAGACTTCAATCAAGTGAAAATGATCAACTTCAATTGGGTGAAATTCTTAATCTTTCCCTATTAAAATTTGATATATCTAAATGTTTCATATTTTTCTATGTATGTAAAATATTTATAAAAGTTACTACAATTGAAATATAAATACTAAAATTTGTTATTTATAACCATTTTTTTTAGAAAGAAATAAAATAAATGTGTTAAGAAGTTGCTTGGAAAGGTGTTTCAATGGTTGAGATTCAGACTTGATTTAATTTCCCCATATGTTTTTTAAGGGTGTAGATGGAAATGGGTTGGTGTGAAAGCCATGTTTAAATGTAATTTATCATCTAAGTTCTAGAAAATAAAGGTTAAACTTTGACCAAAGTAGAGTTTACAAAAAGAATATTTGGTCATCGATCATAATAGAAAATAATAATAAAATGTTTTAGGAAAAGTTTAAATAAATAATTTATTTCACTATTATGTTGAGTGAAGTTTAAATAATATGGCTAATATGAACAGTTATTCAATGACATTAGTGTATGTAAATGACTAGGTCATGATTCGAGTTTCCATTCTCGATTGATGTAATCTTTAAAAAAAAAAGTTTAAATAATATGATAAATAATATATTTCATAATTGAGTTGAGAAGTAATGAGTTTAGATTATTTTATTCTTAAATAGTGAATCATAACAATTTATAAGATTAGTAAACTATTTTCTAATAATCAAATTTCTATCTAATAACCCATTAGTTTTGAAATGATATCTACCATGTTTAATAAAATATACTCAAACCATGTTCAAATTTGTAACTAATAATAACAATGATGATAATAATAATAAAAAAGGAAAATTGTGTTATTATTCTACATTCTAAAAGCTTTAACCTTAATTAATATTTAATTAAACTTAACTTTTCATATTGGCGGATAGAAGATCACAATCAAATATTTAAAAGACAAATTATTGAAGCACTATAATTTAGTCATATTTACTAGGCCAGAGTTCAATTATAAACCATAACCCTAGATTGTTAAAATATTATTATTTTTCCTTCAACATGATATAAACTAAAAATATACTTTTGTTTAATAAAGTTGAAATAATAAATAATGTATAACTATTTTGTTTTTTTTTTTTTAATATTAAGCTTATAAAAAATATTTTCATCCATATATTCCTTTAATTTGTTATCTATAACATATATATAAATCTTGAACAAAGTTTTGAAAAAAAAAGAGTTTTTAGAAATTCATTTTTTAAAATAAAAGATTGGTTTAGAAAATCTTTCCTCTCAAATAAAAAAAATAGTAATAATAAAATCTATCCTTCTAGGAACAATATTATAATTAAAAAGGGTGAGAAAATAAATATTATTTTAAAAATAAAAAACCAAAATTTCAAATAATAATGAAACATGGTAAATAATTAAGTTAAGTACAAGAAACTTGCCAATATAAACAAAAGGTCAGGGGATTGAATCCTCACCCCTCGATTATATAGTAATGTCAATTCTCACCAACAAAAAAGGTCAAATTCAACCATGAATACTAAGAAGCACAAAACCCCTAAAACCGAGGGTAGAATATGGAAATGCTCCCACAGAAATTACATCAAAATTGTCAAAAAAGTCAACTCTTACAAAAGTTTATACTTTTTAGTTATTTAAACTTATTTTTCCATACACATTTATCTCAATTGTTCTAGCTCTCATTGACATTGGGAACATTTTATTTAGAGAAGTCACTTAACTTTTTAATTATTAGATTATATATCATATTTTTTAAGAATAAATTGGAAAAATGAAATCAACAAACTCTGCAAAGAAGACATGCGACTTTCTAGATTAACATCAAACAAGATAATCAGCTGCGTAACTCATTTTTGGTAATTATATATATTATGTTGCTCTTGTTAGTATATAACTCATCTGTTGGAATTTTTTCTAAAAAAAAACTCACCTGTTAAAATTTCATATACTACTCTTAAGATAGGACATTCAAATTTCTACCCATATTTGTTATATTAAAAAAAATAGTGACCCAAAATTAAATTTTTATGAGCCTATTTATAATTTCTTTCAAAATTATTGAAAACATTAAACATAGATACAATTCGAATGTTCGTGTAACGAGAGGTCGGAAGAAATATATAAATAAATGAGTTGTGAAGTGAAAATTATGTTTAATATATATATTTAAAAGAACTGATAGTTACTGCATAAAAATTAACAAGACAAATAAATAATGGGGTTAGATTAAATGGATATATTACTTTTATAATTGATTTCTTAAAAAAAAGGTTAAATTTACATTAAATTAAAATAATAAGATCATTAATATATTAAAAGAAAAATAATATAATTATCATGATGAACATATGCACAGTCAGCTTTCCGTGGAGTCTCTATAAATAGATGGGATCATGAAATTTCCCATTTTCATTCCACCGCGTCTACCACTAGAGAGAAAAATGAGATCATTAGCCGACTCTGCCGCCGTCTACTCCGCCGCCATGAAAACCGGCCACCACCACCACCACATGTGGAACACTCCAATACCTTACCTGTTCGGCGGAATAGCCCTAACTCTGTTTCTCATCCTCACCTCATTGATTCTCCTCCTCTGCTCTTACCGCAAACGCTCCGACCAAGAGCCCCAGATCCATACGCCTCCGAAAACCGCCGCCGCCGACGATCTGAAACCTAGAATCGTCGTCATAATGGCCGGAAATCACACGCCGACGTTCCTCGCCACCGCGGCGCCTTCCGATTCTTCTCATTTCTCTCCGTCAACACTAACAGAGCAGTTTTGAAGATCTGTGGATTTGCGTCAATCCATCGAGATTTCTTCTAATTTTGATAGCTTCGGGATATTTGGATTTTTGGTTTTTTACTTTTTGAAATTTAAGCTTTTCCTCTTATTTTCTAATTTTGATAGCACCCTAAACAAAAAAAAAAAAAAAAAAGTAATGATTTCACCCATCTTAACAAAAAAAAAAAAAAAAAAAAACAATTTCTAAAATAATTCATTTATAACATATAATTGTGAACCTATTCTATCTATTAATAAAGAATTCAACCAATATTAATAACTCAAATGTGTTAAATTGAATTTACTATTTATTGAATTATAACACTTATGAAATTCAACATTCATAAAACTCAATTTTGATTTTTTTGACTAAAATTAGTTTTTATTTTAGGTTATAGATGAAAATATTTTGTTATTTTTTTTAAAAAAATATGAATATTAAAATAATGAATGTCATGTATTTGGAACGGTAATTATAAGTTTAAATTTTAAAATTCAAACTTATTCAAAAAAAAAACAAAAAAAATTAAAATTCAAATGGTTATTAATGAGACATATTTATTTCAATTTTGATATGATTGGAGTAATAATTTGTTTCGTTTTTCATGATTCCAATTAGAGTTTCGTTCATGAAAATGGTTTTTTTATAATAAGGAACATGAACTCTGTCAATTCTCTACTAAGTTTAGCTCTGTCAATTTCTTTTAATTTTTAATAATCTTTATTATTTCATTTTCTTTTTTGTAAAAACAATAAATAAAAATCCGTAAGAATACAAATATACACATCCTTTTCACTGTCAACGTATAACACCAAAACGAACGTAAGAATTCAAATAATCTAAGAGATTTTTACCTGAAACATATTTTAAACTTCTGTTTTGATAAAAACTCAAATAAATTAAATTTTAGAAATTAGAAGAGTAATATAAATTTAAATATTAACAAATTTAGGAACTTTCTGATGATTTTCTAATAATTATATATATTAAACTCTTTTTTATAAGAAAAACCAGAATACACTTTTTTTTTTTATATACAATTTCATAAAAAAAAAAAATTGTTGAAAACAGGATTAGATTCCAGATTAGTTAAATTCTCATTTAATCAAAGACAGTATCTTCACATAACATTGAAAAACTCAACCATTGCTTGAATTATTTATATATATGTTCAACATAACTGTTGCTATTTCTTAGTTATAAATTTGTAAATATTATAACATATTTTGAAATTTCACTTTTTACAGAAGCCCAATACTTGAAGTCGATTCCTGAATGAACATTTCTCAGAACAAAATAAAATGGAAAATCATTCAAAGCATTACCTTATTATCAGACAGCATATTCAAACTAAAAACTCAAACAATACAGTAATGGGACAGAAATTGGCACAAAAATACATATGAAATGAGCTCTGATCAACAACAGTTCAGAGCTAAGATTATTGCGAGAAAAACAGTTCTTACTTTCAGGATTATGGCCGGGAATACATTCAGTTCTTAAGCTGTTTGGCGATCTTGAACCATTCGGTGTGGAAAGCGCCTTCGATATCGGTTCTTTCGTACGTATGAGCACCAAAATAGTCTCTTTGAGCTTGGACCAGGTTTGCAGGCAAGCTCTCCCTCCGGTAGCTGTCGAAGTAAGCAAGACTGGAGGACATTCCCGGGGTGCTGATACCCGAGTTGATGGCCAGGCACACAACTCTTCGCCAAGCCGACTGTCGTTCAATGATTTCCTTTGCAAACTCTGGGTCCACAAGAAGATTAGCTAGATCAGAATTTCGGTCATAGGCCCTCTTGATTCTATCGAGAAACACAGCTCGGATGATACATCCTCCCTTCCAAATCCGGGCGAGTTCCCCCAACTGCAAGTCCCATCCCTTCTCAGTGCTCTTGGCACGGATCAAATTCATGCCCTGAGCATAGCTGCATATTTTGGAAGCATAAAGAGCTTGTCTCACGTCGTCAATCAACTTCGCCTTATCAACCTCTTGAGGCACGAAGAGATTGCCAAGATCTGATCCGAAGACCTTTGCAGCTTCTACCCTCTCGTCCTTCAAGCCACTTAGGAACCTTGCATCAAGAGAAGAAGCAATGGTAGGGGCTGCAACTGAGAGGTCAGCAGCTTGCTGAACAGTCCATTTACCGGTACCCTTCATACCGGTCTTGTCCAAAACCTTGTCGACTAAATAGCCATCGGCTTTGTCATCCTTGATACTGAAAATGTCAGCAGTGATTTCAATCAAGAAACTTAGAAGCTCACCCCTGTTCCATTCTGAGAAAACTTGGTGAAGTTCCTCATTTGACAACTTCCCCACAGATCTCAATACATCATATGCCTCTGCAATCAGCTGCATATCACCATATTCGATTCCATTGTGAATCATCTTGACAAAGTTACCCGACCCACCTTTGCCGATGTAAGTCACACAGGGACCGCTATCGGGAACTTGAGCTGCCACCTTGACAAGAATGTCCTCAATGTGCTTAAAGGCCTCAAAAGATCCTCCAGGCATCATAGAAGGACCATTCCTAGCACCTTCTTCACCCCCTGAAACTCCCATTCCAAGGTAGAGCAAACCTAATTCAGCCATGGCTTTTTCTCTCCTCTCAGTGTTCTCATACCATTCATTACCACCATCAATGATACAGTCACCTTTCTCCAAGTAAACAGAGAGGGTTTTAATGGTTTGGTCGACGGGCGCACCAGCCTTAACAAGCATGATTATGACACGCGGTTTTTGAATTGATTGAACAAAAGATTCAGGATCATGGAAGCCATAGAGAGGAAGGTCTCCTTCTGCTTTAGCTCGTTCAACCGTCTCATCGACTTTGGAGGTCGTTCGGTTATACACGGAAATAGGGAAGCCTTTTTCTGCAATGTTGAGAGCCAAGTTTTGGCCCATAACAGCCAGACCAGCAAGGCCAATCCTTGTGGGGTTTGCAGGAGCAGCCATGCTTTTACCTGTCTCACATTCGAGATGCATAATTAGAACTCGGAATATATAGTTTGCTACAGATCCAAAAAGAAGAACTCATTTTACAACTCAAGCAAAAAAGAGGATGAAGAAACCAATCACCATTATTGTTGAGTACGTCAAACAAAATACCCCTTGATAAAACTACTAAACATGCAAAATGGGCACCTCCATACTCTAACAGTAAAACTCCAAGAATTAAGTGCAAAATAAGAATCTCTAGTAAAAAAGGCCAAGAATTAAGTCAACTGCCTTGAATGTTTGGACTTGTCTATAAGAAGCTGAAATCTCACTCACAAAGAGACTAGACAACCTCCATTTTGTTTCAGCAATTCTGTAATAATCAAACTCTAACCGTAAAACCAAAAGTTTCTTTTTTATATCCGTGACTGTTTGAGTTAGCTTTCGCGCACCTCGACTAATGTCACAGGACATTCCGCCTGACCCTACAACATTTGGATGCCAAAGAAATCCTAGGAAATTAATTCCTAGATAGGGGACCACCATGGATTGAACCCATCGCTTGTATGCCCCAAGACCCTCTTTGACCAATTGAGTCACTCCATGATGGTTAGAAAACCCGAAAGTTTGAAACATATCCAACTTCAAACCAGAATATCAGAGACCAACAACAGCAACTTCAAAGATTATAAATAATGACAATGAATCACAAAAACAAAACAAGATCTACAATCTTTTTTATGCCTGTCAAAGGAAGATCATCAATGGATCATATCAACAAAACAACAAAAGAAATATCATCGCATGCAACTTCTAAATCATTCATAAAATCAAACAAACAAATCCAGAGTAACAAACATATACAGCTCAAAAAAAGAGGGAATGGATTGAAACCTCAAACCCCTAATCAAAGAAAGAGCAATGAAAGTAAGAAATCAAAGAGTAAATAGCAAGTGACAGAATCAAATCGCACTGGGGCATTTCATCAAACACATAGAGGGCATAACGAAAATAGCAAATCAACGAAAACCCAGAAGAAACCAAACCTGAAAATTGAGTGTGGATCGAGAAAGAGGCGATTTGGGATGAAAACAAAGATCTGGGGTTGCAAAAAAAGGCGATCAAATGAAGATATTAGGTGTTGGGTTGGTGGTGAAGTCGCTATATAGAGCTTTTCGCAGGTCAAAATTGGAGACTCCCAAGTGGAGAAGCCCAACAAATCAGAAAAATTGACTCAAAATAATATGAAAATTGAAAATAAAAAAGCAGCCTTCGCCAGAACAGAGGTATCGGTAGGTGGACACAAAAACGAGCCGTTCTTGCGATGTTAGGTGAGCCTTTCGTCATATCCCCGTGTGTGTGTTATGTTTTATTTATACACCAATACAGAAAATCAAGATTTTATTGTTATTTTTAACTTTCTTAGAATGGTTATGGGTATCGATGAAAATTGTCACCGATCCGATTTATAGGGTTCTTAAAAAATGAAATCCAAATCGATCTTAAGTCAGTCAATTCGGTCATTTATATCGAATAATTTATGTTTTCTTTTAGCATAAATCGATTAATTTATGTTGTTTTAAGAATCTTATTTTTTCATTAAAAAAAGATATTATGAAATTTTGAGAATTAATTTTAAAAAATGAGTATATATGATAGTTTTTTAAAATACACGTAAATTTAAGGGGGATTTGCATGTTATTACAATAAGACAAAAAAAATTGAATAAATAGCAATTTTTTGAAAATATTTATAAATATAGCAAAATTAGATTTATAGACTCCATCAATAGTGTCTGACAGACTCCATCAATAGACTCCATCAATAATGTCGGATAGACTCCATCAATATCAATAGACAAATTTTAAGGTCGAGTAGAAAATTTGCTATACAGTGCAAATTTCCCAAATTTAAGTTAATTTTGTAATAATTTAATAAGAAATATATTTAATTAAATGGAAATATGAATACTTTAAAAAAAAAAAAAAATTAACCGACCGACTTAACAGACAAATTTTCGGTTAAGTACTTTTGTAACCGACACCGACCAATACATACTTGAAAACTGATAGACCAACCTTAATTCTGTCGGTTTGGTCCATTAGGTTGGTTTTCGAAAAATGTATGAACATCCCTAACAACGAGTACCAAATCACATTGGTTATCTTGTTCAATGACAATAGATATTTGACTCTTATATTATTTGAAAGTAGTAGGACAGTTTCTTCTCTAAATTTGTACTTAAAAAAAGAATGATTATGCGAGAGTTTGTTTATTGATTTTAAGGAGAATTTCCAATTGCTCATTTATTAATTTCTCTTGAATAATCATTTATTTCCAACTCTTCATAGAACTAATCCACTCATTTCTAATTTTTCAAAATAGTTTCTCATTTTAATTTCAAACTGCTTCTGATATGGTGTCCATTTATGAATATTATTAAACGTAATTCAACATTTGATTAAATAAAACTGTCTTTTTATGTTGTCTTTTTATGTGGTATTTGAAGGAGAAATTGTTCATTTGAAACACCATTTTCAAATCCACCTCTTACAATTCAAGTATGAAAAGGCAATGTTGACAAAATGATTCACATTTACATTCTTGAGTTGAGATCTTTCCCTCCCCTTTCAATGTTTCTAGACCTTCCTCATTTTCCAAGTATATAGATACAAAAGAAGCAAAAATGGTGCTGTTTCTGGCCAAAAGAAAGGTCAGACTTGGTGATCTTTTCTTTATTAATATACTTTTACATTTAAATCAATATTTCAAACCAATAAAGTTATAGCTAAATATCATGAGCTCACCAAAAAAAACAAATTTTAATTGTGGCCGGAAAGTTGATATGAATTAGAATAAAAAAAACATAAATAAATTAGTATTATTATGGTGGGGGATCAAAATAAATTAGAATCAAACAAACATAAATAAATTATTATTAAAAAACAAATTTTAAGTGTTGATTAATCCCATTTTGTCCATTTCCCATTTCTAATCTGCACATTTTGAGGTATGAATTTCTCTTGTAACTTCCATAAAGCAAGAGTTAAATTACAATGTCTATGAAATGAAATATGATCTCCATGTTTTTGGTTTTTGGTTTTTTTTTTTTTTTTTTTTTTTTTCAATTTCTGATGTTAGGTGTTTGTTGATTTTGAAATCTTGCTCTTTCAGATTATTTCCTCGGTTTTGTCTTCAACCCAATGTAGTTTTTCCGATTTTAACTCAAGTTTTAGATGAAGACTAATCTTGCAGTTGATATGTATGCTAATTGCTACATTAGTTATCTGGATCCTTTTGTTGCGATATGTTTTATCACTCGAATTAAACTCCAGCCGCTGTATGATGTTCATTTGTACTTTTTGTCTCTTCTTAATACACAATGGTAGTGAATCATATAAACTTTTTGTGTATTTTCTCTTACATTTTTTTTGATCGATTGGTTGATTGCTGTTTCATAATATCTTTGTTGAAATAATGAAATCTTTTGTTTAGGACCAACTAAAATTAAACTCAACTGAATTCAATAACTAAGACCTCATTTGATAACCATTTGATTTTTTATTTTTAGTTTTTGAAATTTAAGCCTATTCTTACTCAAAATTCATGTTCCACCATTCTTACCATATATCTTTCTTTAAGAAAGTAGGAAAATACAACCAACTTTTAAAAAAAAATAAATAGCTTTCAAAAGTTTGTTTTTGTTTTTAAAAGTCGATTAATATTCTCCTACTTTCTTAAGGAAAGATGAATATATGATAGGAATGGTGGAACACATGATAGCAAATTTGAGTGAGAATAGATTTAAATTTCAAAAAAAAAAAAAAAATGAAATGGTTATCAAATTGGGCCTAAGATATTATAGATTGAATTTTTTGAATTAAATTTATATAATTAAATTTATCCCCGCTTTTGAATTAATCAACACTGTGTTCTAAACCCCATTGGGTTAAATTCTCCCAGAGCTTTCAACTGGAACAGTGAAAATGGAGTAAATTCTTTCTGGATTTTCTATGGAGTCTAAACCTATTGGGTTGAATTGGCATGATTTTCCAATTGGAACAGTGAAAATGGAGTAATTCTTTCTGAATATGGAAAGTAAGACTTACCCAGTAAAATTTCATCAGTGGGCTATGAAATTAGAAATATACTTACACTTGACTAAATTTATATCCTTTGTGTATGTTACAAAATTATGACACAGCTCAATTTGATTTCTTACTAGAAGCATGGAAAGAGGCAGAGTGGATTGTATTTTTTTGTGCAGATTACTGGTTCATGTTTCCAATCCTTAAAAAGGGCTCATTGAAATCTACCAATTTATATCCTTTTTTTTTCTTCCCTCTTTCAATAATTTGCATTTCTGTTAAAGGACACTAGCTGTTCCCTTTCTAACTCACAACTTATCAAGTTGGAGAGAGTTCCTTCCAACTGTGCAATTTTCAAATGAAAGGAATGGATTTACAAAGTTCCCAAACTCCAATCTTCTATATATACTATTTCTACATGAATATCTCTTCCTCACTTCTAACAACAAGAGTTTAGTTCAACTTGTATGATGCATGACCTAATAATCAATAGGTTACGAGTTCAAATCTCCCTCATCCCAACATTTTAAAACTCTTTCTCACTCCTATACCAACCAAAGTATTAGCTCAACTGACACTAACATGTATTTTAAAATAAAGTACGATAAGTGCTAACGAAGCTCCGATTTCTAAACTCTTTCTCACTTCTCACTCTTTCTCTTCGAAGTATCCCGGTGCCACGCCCTAGGGATGGTGCCTCGGGTATAGGGGAGCGAAGCTCCGATTTCCTGGTTTTCAAAAAAAAAAAAACAAAAAAAAAAACCACTCACCATCACTTATTTCTCCATCACATCTAAATCATCCAAGTCATGGTGCTCATTGCTTTCCTTGTTCAGTACACTCAACATCATGACTACTACTTTCTTCAAGGCCCAATATGAAACTGAATCACAGCAGTTACTTTCAAAAAGAAGGAAAAAAACTTCTTGTATGTACTGGTTTTTGTTGAACATTTCAAAATTTTAAGTAACTTCATTGGAAAAATAAAATGCACTAAAGGAAGGGGCAGCCAAACAAAAAGCCTGACAGAGAAGTTATAAAAGACCTGCAATCAGTTAAACAAAGAGATAAGGTAGTTGCCAAAAGCTTTAGGATATCCAATTCAAGAGAGACCCAATAGGACAAATCTATCTTGCTCATCCTCCTAAAATGTTGCTTATTAGTTTTAATACTATGTTTGAAGTAGGAAGTTCCAAGCATTTGTTGGATGCCAAAAGTAAAAATCATAATTAAGCATATGCTTAAACATAAGTTATTGCAATTCTTCATGTTCATGAAGCTACATGCTTAATGGAGGAAAAGACTAGAGATAGAAAATTGGAAAAAAATTTCCCTCCTCACCCTGGCTTATCTATATAACTTGTCATAGGACTGGCGCAGGCTCAGCTCTCGGACGGTGTGTTGGGGGGAATATCTTCGATTTCTCTAAAGTTCGGGTAAGGGCTATTGACCTGTAGTTCTGTGATCATTCGACGGAGTTCGGAAGTCTGCTCCTTGAGTTGAGCATTTTCTTGAACAACCATGTCATGGCAGTCTGAAACTTGGTTCAGCTTATTTATAAGCTGATGGTTCTCATTCCGAAGCCAAACGACTTGAGACCATAACTCATCCATATGCTTCTGCTTGCGCATACGTGACCGGCGAGCAGACTCTCTATTGGATATCATCCTTCTCTGCTTCCTCTCGTGGATGACGCTTTGTTGTTGCTCATCTGCTTCGTCCGAAGTTGAGTTGTTACTCAAGCATGGCTGTCTATTGAAATCTTGAACTTGAAAAGGACTTTGAAAGTTATATAAGGGATTGGAGAATTGGTTCAGTTGCATTGTAGGTAAGTTGTTCTGAGCTATGGGAAAATGATTAGCATATTGGAGACCTGTGACTTCACCAGGCTGCATTTTTTCAGGTCTTGGAAGGAGAGAAGAGAAGACTATGTTTGAGGAGAAAGGGAAGCTTGGTGGTGAAGGTGCTTTATAGGATCTAAAAAAGGTTACATTGGCCCACTATCAGGTACATGGAGTGATTTTGAGAAAGTTATTTCAGAGCTTGAATCAATTGAATATCATGCAGATCATGTCTATGTCTTATTATGTCACAGATGCTTTGCTTTCATGTCACGAGGTTGTCCAGGTACTCTACTATATCGTTGCGTCTTCCTTCTCGTTATCGATTCGTGTGTTTGTGTCACATATATACATGAGAATTTATTGCTTATCAGAGAAAGCATACATATTGTGGGAGATATAATCATTATTATGGTTGAATGATTAGGAAAAGAAGCACGGTACATTAAAGTGTACAGTAAAGTATGTCGAGAATTCGATATGAAACGAAAAAAGTAGGAATAAATCTCTAGTAGGCAATTCTAATCTAGTGATGTAGGCAAAAGGAAGATGGACAAGGCAAGAAAAGCCCTTTTTCACATACCTATTCAGCAACTAGTATTTTTAGTCCACTTGACCCTTGGATCTCATAGGGGAGGTTATAGGTAGTTTTCTTTCTTGTTGTTGTTTGAATTGTAAAGGTTTGAGGCATAATGATGCTCTTAGTATAATTGTAGCATCTTAACCTTTTGTCCTTCTATTCTTGAGTTTTGGGATAAGACTGTAGAAATACATATTGGTCTTGATGCCATCTCTTATTTTTTTTGATATTCGTGAGTATCATAGTCAGCTTACGTGCATCTCGACTATTCTCACATGACAAACCACTTCACCCTACAATATTTGGTTGTCAGAAAAAATTGAACCCACAATCGTTTAGTTTTACAAAAGCCTTTTGACCATTTGGTTTATGCCATCTCTTATTAGATACTTTTCTTCCTTGAGGTTCAGTTTGGTTTTATTTAGTGCAATTTGAACCAATCATTTGTACTTATCCTAGAAATTTCAGAGCAATAATTAAAGATAATGGCCACAATTATACTCAACCTTCTCCCACCTTCACACAAAAAGGAAGAAAAGGAGAAAGAAAAGGAGGGAGAATATCACTACAAAGGCAGAAGTAGCTGAAAAAACTTCAATTTTAAAGGCACTAACTATTCATATTATATTATATTCTATAAAGTTATAAATTAAGCTCTTAAAGACAGATAAGTAAACAAAGGCTTATTTTTTGTGTCTATGGAAAAAGACTAGATTTGAAAACAGTGCTGAGAGATACAAAGTATTCAAATTTTTAACTGGTGGCTCATCTCGTCTCAGATTAGCCTTTAAACAATTAGAAAAAGGCCAAAATTTTCTAACCACTACTTTCTTACCAAGTCCCAATGTATATTTGTTTAGCACAATGAAGACAATTGTGACCTCAACATGAGGACAAAAACTTTAAAGTTGAGGTGAAAGGAAGCACTTTTGTACAACTAATATGTTTGGTTTCTTTATCCATAAAGAAGTTATGCATACATGCTCTTTGATTGTATGAAAGTATTCAACATTGTATTATCTTTTAAAAATGTATAGGAAGTTTTACATGATATATAGGTTTCTAAAATTGATAGAGATCTGGACATAGTAAGGGGGTGTTTGGGGGCAAGGAGAAGGGCAATGATTATGGGGAATAATTCTCTTGCCCACGTTTGGGCCACCAGCAATCATTCCCCCCATAGTCTATATTCTTTCCCCCACAATCATTATTCATTCCCCCATAACCACTATTCATTATTCTTATAACCATTTTTCATTTTCTCCATACTCACAATTTTGTTCCTCCATAATCATTTTCTGCATCCAAACACGAGTAATTGTTCCCCATAATCATTTCCTACACCCCAACATAGGTAACACCGTAACAGTTCCACCACAATCATTCTCTTCAATCCGAACACAAATAATCATTCTTCCCCGTATTCCCCTTCTTATTCTCATTCTTCCCATGATCATTTTCATTTGCCTTGCCCCTGTTAGAATTAATGTATATTTATATATTTTATGTATTATTAGGTTTAGGTCCATTCGGCCCGTTCGGCCCATTGT
>JBBMEF010000028.1:1010370-1028085 GCA_037832685.1 Sicyos baderoa
CCCATTGTAATCCTTATATAAAGGCATTGCCTCTTATGAATAATACATCGACTCTTAGTCAAACACACTCGTTTACAGCCCCAAGTACCCCCCTAAAGAACTTCAGTCGAATTAAACATCGTCACGTAAAAGTTGTCGATACCCGTCACTCCTTTGGCTAAAGTTTTTCATGATGATATTGTTGACTTGATGATTTCTTTTTTTTTTTTTTGGAAATTAAAGTTTAACTCATAAACTCTAACCTTAGTTCATCATTTAGTCTAGCTGCTTCAATCATTGTCAAAATTTTGCAGTCGAGCAAGGGACACTAGACGCCAGAGTTGCTCGATGTCGAGCTGCTATACAATTAATGGCCAACCGCGTAAGATTGCTTCAATCAGGCATGATATTTTAAAAATCTTGGTCAAATCTGAGCTTGTTGGTGGAACTAGGGTAGCAATTTGGTAGCTGCTAAAAGACATAGAGAGTAGTAGCTGAGGTCCAAACCACACTCACTCAGCAAGGTAAAAAGTTACTTTCAAAGGGAAAAATCATGTCTTGCAAGTGATTGTGTACTTGCTTTGAAAGTTAGTCTTCCACTCAATAAATATAGCTTTTCTTTGGTTCATGTAATACCACAATCTTTACTGGAGAAAAGAGAACTTGAAGAAGAAGAAAAAATGATGCTCTTCCCCACACTTAAGGCTCTTGTCTGATTGAGTGGACTGCTTAGTCAACACTGTCATTAGATAGATTTTGACCATATGTGTTCTTTCTTTATGTCTCTTTTTCTCTCCCTCACTCATTTGTGAGTGTGTGTCTGAGATTTGGCTTGGAAGTTCTTAGATATATGTAGGAAAGTACAAATTTCAGTATGTTTTTCCTGTCCAATTGTATCAGAAAATTCTCAGCTGGTTTGTCATTTTTGCAATTGTACTTGTAGTGTACATCACATGGATATTTATCTCTACAATTTGGTCCTTTCCATTTTGAACGAATTCTCGAACTTTGGTACACAACTTTGAAGTATGTACCAAAGTAAAGGAGAAATGTAGTTCAATTAGTTAAAATGTAAATTTATAAGGTTAAAAGTTTGAATCTCCACCCTTAAATATTGAACTCAAAAGGAAAGTAGCAAAAGGAGAGAAGAATTCATATTGATGGGTGAGAATAATTTTCTTTACCCATATTTAGGCCACAAATAATCATTCTTTTCATGATCACTATTCATTCTTTTCATAACCGCATTCATTCTATAACCACTTTTGATTCTTCATAATCAATATCTCCACTCTAAATATAGGTAATTGTTTTCCACTCCCAGCATAGGTAACTGTTCCCCCATAATCACTCTTTTCTCTAAACACAGGTAATTATTCTCACGTTAAATATTTCATCTCGTGTATTTTCCGTATCTTCATTCTCCTATAATCCTTCTTGTTCCCCTCTCATTAACAGCCTCTTGAATAACTATAATGGTTATTTGGTACCATTTCAAATTTTGATTGCGGGTGACTTGAGATGACTATGGAAGGTGAAAAGTACTTTTCGTCAACAAACTTAGCAGTTATATTGTAAGATACATTTGACTTGTGCCTTCAACCAACAAGAGGACACTTACTATTTTCAAATAATATGAGAATCAAATTTTTTATTTTTAATCGTAAATATCACGTGTAATGATTAACACATTAATAGCTTGTGGTAAGTCGATCTACATATATCAAATATATACTCAACCATTGATAACTCACAATCAAACAACCTAATCATATAATATCACAAATTTCAAAAATTCACAATCTGACCTAACTAAATGATTCAACTCAATTAGGGGCTTTTACATTAAAAGCAAACATCAAGTAAATATACATAGACTTATTTACCAATCCTTTTCTTTTTCTTTTTCTTTTTTGAAGGGTCACATTTGGTGATGTTCTTTCTATTTCTCTCTTTTAATACCAATTCTTGTGGTGGGTGTCCTATAAAAGTATAGGATAGAGTCTACATTATTGGAGCTTTTATTTGCTTTTATAATTTGGTGTTTAATTTAGATAGAGGGAGAGAGAGGAAAATGCCCAAATCATCTTTTTTGTGTTTGTCTTGTATTTAATTTAGATATACTTGTTAGCTTTTTCTATTCTTTCAAATTGATCCAATAGTGTTCATCATTCAAATGGCCAAATTTCTTTGCTTTTATTTTTCTCTCTCTTTCACCAACCATCTTTTATCACTTTTTTTCACCCAAAATTATTTATCTTTCATGTATACTTTATGTAAGGAAAAGAATATAAGAGAATGATTTGTTATTGGAAAATTCAACAAAGTGCATGAACATTTTGAATATGATAATAAACACATTATTGGAGCTACTTTCTTGTTTTGTTCCATGTAACATTACAAAATGTTTTCTTATGTTCATTCTCTTAATAAATTAAGTATATCCTCTTTATTTTATCATTTTCTTAATTTATTATTGTTACACTTTGTAAGTTCAATATGATAAAAAAACACTAAGTTATAAATTATTATTATTTCTCGAGAATAAAGTAATTTTTCATTATTAATTTGTTCTTTTGCGGCAAATGGGTGGTTAATTTGCTACTTAGTGGGTTAGACCTTTTATTAGAAAGGGACTTATGTTTTATGGAGATGTGCTACACACACGCTAGTATTGAATCTTTATTTATTTATTTTACATCGTTTTAGTCTAATGTGTAATATAGTGCTTTATCTTTTCAAAAAAAAAAAAAATTAGTGCTTTTATGTTTTTAATTGAATAATATTTGGAGGTGAAGTGGTTCGAACATATAACCACTTAGTTGGTCAAGTCATATATCATATTTATTGATAATGTACAATAAATCACACAATTATTTAATTAGAGGCATTACTACTCTTGAATAATACGAGAGTCAAATAAATTTTTTTTATTATACTTTTTATTGTGATTTTTTTTAATCAAATAAAGTAGGGTGAAAGCTATAATAAGTTGAGGATACTAAAAATAAAGAAGTAAAAAAGAATAACCAACAAACCTAAAAGTAAATTTTGTGATACATGTCTCAATTTTATCCTTTATTTTCTTGCTTTGTACAATAATAATAGCTTAACTCATCATTGTGTAACATCAATAAATTATGAAGTTAATGTGATTTTCTATATTTTAATGTGCAATATTGAATGTATGCGCTTTTAATTCATGATGCTAAGAAGAGCAATAAAAGTTCTTAAAAAAAGAAAAAGAAAAAAAGAAGAGCATTAAAAGGAGTGGTAGTGCATTATTAATTTGGATTAAGACAATCACTTGGGCATTTCTTTTGCTTACCCAAAACTAAAACTTGGATTAAAATCCTAATCCACTATCATTTTTTAAGGATAACTACCATCATTAATTTTGGCAACTTTTGACATGATAGCTAACCTCAGCTTCTAATTTGCTCTAGTTTTTTATGGAGTTTTAATGTACTTTTGAAATCATCCAAACAAATAAATTATTCAAAAAATTTACGAACCTTGAGTGAAAAATGTTGTCGAATAAATTTTAGTATTAACATTAATCTTGATTTTTATGCATTTGAGATTTAAAGAAATTGATTACTAGGGTTTTTTTTGGGTTAAAAGTATTATTTATATGTTATATATATATATATATTAAACAATTAGCTAGGCAAGTAAAATCTATATAAAAATGTTTGTTAACTAAACTTCCCAATATTCGTCCTTATAAGATTTTAATTTCCTTTAAACTTAGGTAAATAAAAGTTCTCTATTTAACTCATTAAAATCTAAAAAGATGCTATTTCAAAAAAAAAAAAAAAATCTAAGGAGATGCAGTTTTTTTTTTTTTTTTTTTTCAGTTAAAAAGAGATGCAGTCTTAATCTAAAAGATTATTGCAATTATTCTAAAAAAAAAAAAATGAATGCCCTTTTTTTACACCACTTGCTCTCTCTGTCTTATGGTACTAATTTTGAGTTTAATTTTATTTTATTCGTGTCCCTAATAAGATTTATTTATTAAATTTATGGAACTTAAAAGTAGAAATTGTATTGTATTGTTTTTTTTTTTTTTTTTGAAAACGAGAAATGAAAAAAAAAAAAAAAGATTTCTTTTTTTAGAAACGAAAAAAAAAAGTTTTTATTTTTTTTCGAATTTTAAACGGAGCTGAAAAATGATTTGTAAATGATGATTTGAGGAGAGAGGGTGGTTGTGTATTTTTATTATAAAAGGAAATTTTTTATAAAACGGTTTAGATTTGCTAAATTTTCTCATAGATTTGGCTTAGTCTCGTAAAAAACCCTACATTTTTTTATTATTTTGCTATAAAGGGCGTTTTAATCTTCCTGAATATTTGATTGATCATGGAATTGGAGAAGCAATTAGAGGAAAGTGAAATAAATTGGGGGCTTCCACTCCCATTCCATGTTGCTCCGATCATCTTCTCCAAAGTTCCGATCCCGAATCTGCCGGCCTTCCGGTTGGTCTCTAAATCATGGAACCGTTTGGTTCTACATTATGCTCCCACTTCCACTCGAAAATCTATCCTTTTCTCTACCAAGGATTACTATCCCAGTTTCAATGCTAGCTCCCTCAATCCTAAGATTCAGTGTTTCGATATCGATACCTTGAGTTTTGTTGCTCGTGTGCCATTATTGGACCTTTTACCAAGTCTATTACCATCCACGGTTGTTGCAATGGTCTTTTATTTCTTCGAAATGGTGGTAATAAAATTGGTCAAGAATCTGAGGTCATATTTAATCCAATGACTCATGAATTCTTCCCTATTCCCCAGCACGAAGAATTTATCCATGACTTCTTTCATGGATTTGGTTTCAGCCCTGATACCAAACAATACAAATTGTTTGGAGTTAGAACATGTCACTCGAGAGGCAATATATGAGGGTTTTAAGATTTAGTAGGAATCATAACCAATGGATCTCTGTTACCCTATCTTTACCCATAATTTTTCGATCTCATGGTTGTTATACGGATGGAGTGGTTTATTGGATTAGAGGTGAAAAACAAGATGAGTACATGATATATGCTCTTGATGTTGAAACTGAAATATTTGAATTGGTTTTCGTGTTCAATGTTGACAATCGCAGGACAAACATACTTGGATTATGGATTTTGTTATTCATGGTGACATGAAATCATCATTTGAACTTATTAAAGCCTCTGGTGATAGAAAGATATTTTTTGAAACAAACACAGACTTGTTTTGGTTGGATAAGTATGCTGGGAAGATCGAGACAAGGAACAAAATAAAAACATTAATCCCATACGATAGAATGTTTAATTCTAATTGTACTTCCCTCATAGAATTCATACATTTTGGTTCTCTCTCCGAGATTCTTGCTGGTGATAACTAAACCCGTCCCATTCATAGCTGAGTAGTTGGGGCAATGCCTTGAAGACATCCAACATTCTTGCTGAATTGATTATGTCAAAGGTGGACTTCTATTTAATACTTTCTTTATTGTTTCTTTTCATTTTACTATGTTCTTAGGTTATCTTGACCATATGTTTTCTTGAGAGCTTTCAACAATGTCTGTTGAGAAATTATCATATTAGTTATTTGAAACGTTAAATTTGAATTTAAACTTACAATTATTGTTTATTTTCTATTTTGTTAGTACAACAAATATGTCACACTTAAATAGATTAGTTTTGTTTTTTACAATTTTAGTGTAGGCCAATCTTTTATAGAAAGAAAATGTAAACAACAAGAATGAATAAGTCAAGTCCATATGCCAATTTTTAGGTTTTATATAGATTCAAATATGTTTTAATGAAAAAAGAAAATCTTTCTTCTCTCACGGATACCTATTTCGAGCTCGGTTGGGTTCCTCTCACATCTTATTAAATTTACTCCAACAAATTATCATGTTTATTTTTTCCTTTTTGAAATCTATTACCTTAAATCTTTTAATTTATCAATAATTTAATATGATTCAATATGATATAGAGCATCAACAAGAACTTAGCTCAAGATTGTAAAATAACACAAAAAAATATCTTAGCTCAATTAACATAATGTATGAAAGTTTTAAATTCAGATTCTCATGTTGATGAATTAAAAAAATATATATATATATAGAGAGAGAGAGAGAGAGAGAGCAAGAGGTCATGTGTTATCTATGTGCCAAGTCATTTGGATTTGGATTAATTTTAATTACTACTTGTCAATTTGGGTTGATCCTCAACACCATTGAATCAAATTACCCCCAAGCTTTCAAATAGAACATTGAAAATGGACTAAATTCTTTCTAGGTTTTCTATGGGGTCTAATCCTATAGTGTTGAATTGGCATAAATTTTCAAGTGGAACAGTGAAAATGGAGTATTTCTTTGTGGGCTCTCTATACTTTCTGGACTCTAAAAATTCATCAGTGGGCTATGAAATCAGAAATATACTTATACTTGACTAAATTTATGTCCTTTGTGTATGTTACAATTAGGACACAGGTCAATTTGATTTTATACTGATTATATTTTATTGTGCAGATTAGTGGTTCATGTTCCCAACCTTTAAAAAAGATGAAAATGGCTCATTGAAATCTACCAATTCAGTTTTGGTAGTCTATGACATTAGTCGAGGTGCACGAGAGCTTGTCCGAACTATTAAAAAAAAAAAAAAAAGTTTTGATCTTTGGTGGATGATCTAGCTTTGTTTTTCCTAGAAATTAGCTTACAGCCAAAAACTTCATAACCAATACAGCTAAATTGCAAACCAACTTTGCTTGGCAGGGCTCCCAACAATACACCAACAAATGAAACAGATGAAATTGCAGAACTGTATGTACTCAAAAAAAAATTCAATGATATCAAATTCACATGGGAAAGTTTTATCAGCAAAATGAATTATCCAATCAAAATTAGGGTGGAGAACCTGGATAAGAAGAATATGATCATAAATATGGTTGTCATAAATAATACGAGTTGTGTAGTTCTAGCAGCAGCAAACATCATAATATATGAAGGAAAAGAAACAAAAGAAAGGTAAAAGCAAACGAACCAAAGAAGTCAGCAATCGCCTAACCCTACTCCATTTAGTTGTCTAAGAAACACGTAAGAAATTAATTCTTAGATAGGTAGCTATTAAGAATTGAACCCATCATCTTTTAGTTTTTTAAGTTCTAAGGCTCTCTTGACTACTAAATCTATTGTCAAAGCTCCGTCACTGTATCTACAGCTCAAGTACACCGCTATTCAACTTGTAGAACTAGAAACTAAAATTAACACAATAATAGCAAATCATTTAAGAATTTCTGAAAAAAATTAAAGGTAAAAATAAGATAACACAGATCAACGCAATAATAGCTAACACCAAAATGTAAGAGTTCGTCTTTGGAGGGTTGTTCGATAAAAGAAACGTTTTTTCCTGAAAAGAAGAAACCCACAATAATTCACTAAGAAAATCTTATCGGAATGTCATTTCTTAGGCCCCGTTTGATAACCATTTTGTTTCTTGTTTTTGGTTTTTTAAATTTATGCCTATTTTTTCTCAAATTTCTTACAATTTGTTTCATCCTTTCTATCATGTATACATCTTTCCTTAAGAAAGTAGGGGAAGACCAACCAACTTTTAAAAACAAAAAAAAAGTAGCTTCCCAAAGTTTGTTTTTGTTTTTAAAAGTTAGTTAGTATTCTTATACTTTCTTAAAGAAAGATGGATAAATGGTAGGAAGGATGAAGCACATTGTACGAAATTTGAGAGAGAATAAGCTTAAATTTAAAAAACAAAAAACAAAAAACCAAATAGTTATCAAACGGAGCCTTAAGTTTTATATTTTTACAAAACAGAAGCTTCATTTTAATAAAATGTCGAGTTTGTACCAATATCATGAAAGATTATAAGTGTCTTCGTGAGTATTTCAATAAATACACCTCCATATTCATTGATTCATACCTACACCTAGCAGGCCTTTAGAAAAAAAATATTAACCAAATCTTTCTTAAACTATAAACAATTTTTCACACACAGCCAAGCACCATGAAAGCAGTTTTTTTTTTATGTCCAATAACCGGATACGTAGGTGTTAAAAACCAAAACCCGATGACATACGTGTTGTCCTCCCTATATGCTAAAACAACTAACTTGACAGAATTATTTTGACCCAAAATATAGCAATTGTGCCCCCACAAAATCTCATACCAAGAGGCTTTTTTTATAGTGAGTGTATGAACCATCTTATATGCATCTCGACTATTTGACCGAGAAAACCGCCTCATTCTACAATATTTGGCTGTCAAAGAAACTTATAACAAATTAATTCCTAGATAGATCCCCATGGATTGAACCTATAATCTATTAATTCTCCGAAGCCATATTGATGTAACCACTAGGCCATGATAGTTAGAAGGTTCCACATTTTAACAAGTTTACCAATAGATATTCAAGCATATAAACATTTTTTTAATTGGGAAATTAAATTTTCGCTCCACTATACTAGGGGTGACCGTAACCGTGCCCGTCCTAAGGCCCAAAGGGATTTTACAATAAGGTCACTCGTGAGGCTCAGACCTGAGCTCCAAAAAAAAAACATGTCATGGAAGCTTCAAGCTTCAACCAACAAGGCTGCCTTAGGACTCGAATACTCAAGCATATAAACATACTAAAGTAATATACTTTACAACTATACAATTTCAAAGCCCATCACTCGTAGTAGTAAAATGATATTTAGTATATCATGTCTCAAACATTTTTAGATAGGAATGTCTCAAACATTACAATTCCTAAATTGAATTCTACAAGGTATGAGATAATGTAATTTCCCACTACTATTACTGACTAAAACTTACCAAGCATTGAATCACAAGTGATACCTGTGGGAGATAATTGGAGTGTATCCTCAGCAATGCTAGTAGTTCCACGCCGAAAATGTTAAAAGAAAAACTCACCACAAAACCTTAACAAATGCAAAATCGTAAGCAACATTCTTCATCTAAAAGAAACAGCTATTCACAGGTTGCATTTCACAGATTCCACTAATCTCAAGCTATTAGTTCAAAATTGTACCTGTCCTGCAAATCCGTCTGGAGGCCTCCGCTCGCCCTTCGACCATTGCGACGCTCGTAATCTGGATCGTCTGTTGGCAACTCATGCCGACAAACAGGACATGTGTTTCGGATATCCAGCCATGGCAGAATGCAATCATCATGGTAATAGTGACAGCAAGGAAGCTTCCTCACCTTCTCCTCCATTGAAAATTTATCCTTACAAACAGCACAAACTTCTTCTGTTAATCTATTATTCTCTGCTTTGATATCAACCAGAGGAAGATTTTCCACAGCAGTCTTAGCTGCTGGAGGACTACCCTTCAAAGTAATCTCATTTTCGACGAATTGTCCGATAAGGTTATCATATTCCGCTGCATACATGTAATCATCCTGCTCGGCAATGTAATCCTCATCATAATTATCCTCTTCCCAATTCGTATTCCTCCCCATATCGTCCATTACCAATAGAATCTCCCATCGACTCGCCTCTTCTCTCGAATCTTCATCATTCGAAAAACCAGATGCAAGAGACAATTCCTCAGCTCCATCCACCACTAGGCTCGAAATCTCCCTTTCGTCGACCCGTTCCTCGACCTCCTCCCATTCGAAATCGTCGTACGAAATTCTCTGCTGAATACAAAAGCTGAAGTTATCCAAGAGAGGATTCGGACTTTCTTCCCAATTCACATCATTTTCCCCATCATCCCCGGTCACGAATTGCAGACCACCAATAACACCATTATCGGTATCCAAGTCCGAATCGACAGAATCTACATCAACAACACGAAGGCCAGTATTAATGGAATCCCAACCACGCATGCTCGCATCCACCTCCGAAACCCGGCTATCAGATTCCACAGCAAACGTCGACCAAAACTCCTCAATATAATTAGATTCAATCTCACCGCTATCTTCAAATCCCGAAATGCCCAATTCGTTAGCCGAATTCGCAAATTGGTCCGGCGCCGAAGCCAGACCACAATCGTGATCGCCGAGCGCGTGCAAATGATCGGTGAAAAGACGATTATCGAAGAGATCAGTGACGAAGCAACTGAAATCGCGTTCGGAGTCGGAATCGGTGTCGGAACACCAATCGGTCACAAAAGGGAGGGAATCGTCGGCAGGGGTGACGACGGAGGGGACGGCGGCGAAAGGGTTGATATCCATGGGGTTGGGGAGGTCGTCGCCGCGGAGGGATGGGATCGACGGCACCGGAGAAGGAGAAGCGGAGTGGATTTGATCAGAAAGAGGAATGTTAGGTTGAAGATGAAGCTTTGGAATGGGGGAAAAAGCCATGGAAATTTTGGGGATTTTGACCAAGTCGGGTATTTATATTGCCCTCTTCTTCGTTTTCAATGAATTAACTTTTAGATTTATTTGTTTATTATTATATATATATTAAAAAAAATTGAAAACATTATATATATTTAAATTTGTAGCCAAATTTGATGTACAAAGAAAGTAAGGCCATGTATTTAACTTTAATTTTAATGTAAGTGATACAACTAACATCATTAATTTTTTGGGTTCAATTAATGAAGCAATATAACAATTATAAGTTACAATTTGAAAGAAAAAAAACAACCATAAATAACAAATTCAAATCCATCATCTTGTATAAATTTTTAATTTTTAATTTTATTTTTGTAAGATTTTAATTTTCATTTAAATTACATGTATCACGTGTATTTTTATGATCATGATAAGTAATAATAATTAAAATAAATAATAATAACTAGAGTTGAAAAAAGTTATGATCGGTAAAGATGATTTACTCCGAAAAAATATATGATTTTTAAAATATCTTCCAAATAATGAAGAAATATAATTTTTAAAGTATTGAAAATGAAAATCGAACTAATATATTTCTCTACCACATTTTTTTAAAAATATATTAAATGGGATAAATATTTTTAAATTGCAAACCAAATTCAATTTTATGCTAAAAATAATAAACCAATCCATTTGATCAATGTATATTTATTATTTTGAGTTAGTATTTTTTCTTTAAAAAAAAAAATAAAGTTAGGGTATTTTTAATCCAACAATAATGAATTGTTATTTATCGAACCTATTTGATATATTCTAAAAAAACAACAATAATCAAACGTTGTGATGCGCCAACACCATTTTCTTAGTTCAAAGTTGCAGCCAAAGCATGAGTAGTAGTGATGGCTCTTCTCTCTCGCTGTTTCTTTATAAGAACTTTATGTTTCCCATTACAATTATCTTCCAGATTTCTTCAATTTTGCGCATCTTCAACATTCACTTCGACCCAGAAAAACCCATCCACGAGGATGACTTTTTCTCATATATTTCAGGAATGCTCGAATCGGAGAGCTCTAAAACCCGGAAAACAAGCCCATGCTCACATGATTTCATCTGGGTTCCTCCCCACTGTCTTTGTAACCAATTGCTTAATCCAGATGTACGTCAAATGTCACGTTTTGGAGTATGCGTTTAAGGTGTTCGACGAAATGCCGCACCCGGATGTTGTGTCTTGGAACACCATGATTTTTGGCTGTGCAGGTGCTGGGAAGATGGCGCTTGCGCAGTCGGTGTTCGATTCGATGCCGCACCATGGAGATGTGGTTTCGTGGAATTCTTTGATTTCGGGGTACTTGCAGAATGGTGAAAGGCAGACATCGGTTGCTGTCTTTTTGAAAATGAGAGAAATGGGAGTTGTGTTTGACCATACTACGCTGGCGGTTTCTTTAAAACTTTGCTCTTTGTTGGAAGATTACGTTCTGGGAATTCAGGTTCATGGTGTTGCAGTCAAAGTGGGGTTTGATCATGATGTTGTGACTGGTAGTGCTCTATTGGATATGTATGCTAAGTGTAACAAATTAGAGGATTCACTTGGAGTTTTCTCTGAATTGCCTGATAAGAATTGGGTTTCGTGGAGTGCTGCTATTGCAGGCTGTGTTCAGAATGATCAGTTGATTAAGGGCCTTCAACTGTTTAAAGAGATGCAGAGAAGGGGAATTGGGGTGAGTCAATCTACTTATGCTAGTGTCTTTAGGTCTTGTGCAGGATTATCTGCCTCTAGATTAGGTACACAGTTGCATTGCCATGCTTTAAAGGCTGACTTTGGATCTGATGTTGTTGTAGGAACTGCTACTATGGATATGTATGCTAAGTGTGACAACATGTCTGATGCCCACAAGCTGTTTAGCTTGTTACCAGACCATACTTTGCAATCCTACAATGCCATGATAATCGGGTATGCTCGAAATGAGCAAGGATCTCAAGCTTTAAGGCTATTTCTTCAGTTGCAGAAGACCGGTTTCAGTTTTGATGAAATATCTCTTTCTGGTGCGTTAAGTGCGGCTTCAGTGATCAAAGGGCACTTTGAGGGGCTTCAGCTACATGGATTAACCATTAAGTCTAATTTATCGTCAAATATCTGTGTAGCAAATGCAATCCTGGATATGTATGGAAAATGTGGAGCTTTACTTGGGGCTTCTTGCATGTTTGATGAAATGGAAATAAGGGATGCAGTGTCTTGGAATGCTATTATTACAGCTTGTGAGCAGAACGAAAACGACCGAGAAACACTTTCACATTTTGCTACAATGCTACGTTCAAAGATGGAACCCGATGTATTCACGTATGGTAGCGTTTTAAAAGCTTGTGCAGGTCAACAAGCTTTCAATACTGGCATGGAGGTTCATGGCAGGATTATTAAATCTGGAATGGGTCTGGACATGTTTGTAGGAAGTGCTCTTGTTGATATGTATTGTAAGTGTGGAGTGATGGAAGAAGCAGAAAAGATCCATTGCCGGCTCGAAGAACAAACAATGGTTTCCTGGAATGCAATCATTTCAGGATTCTCACTGCAAAAGAAGAGTGAAGATTCACAAAGGTTTTTCTCTAATATGTTGGAAATGGGTGTAGAACCTGACAATTTTACCTATGCAACCGTTCTGGATACTTGTGCTAACTTGGCTACTATTGGACTGGGAAAGCAAATCCATGCACAAATTATCAAGCTAGAATTGCAATCGGATGCATATATAGCCAGCACTCTTGTTGATATGTACTCGAAATGTGGAACTATGCACGATTCTCTGCTCATGTTTCAGAAAGCACCCAAGCGGGATTCTGTGACCTGGAATGCCTTGATCTGTGGATGTGCCCACCATGGTCTTGGAGAAGAGGCCCTTGAGATTTTTGAGCATATGCTCCTTGAGAATATAAAACCGAACCATGCAACTTTTGTTTCGGTCCTCCGAGCTTGTTCACATGTGGGAAATGCTAAAAAAGGTCTATCTTATTTTCACAAAATGACAAGTATATATGCTTTAGAACCCCAACTGGAGCACTACTCATGTATGGTGGACATTCTAGGAAGATCAGGCAAAATAGAAGAGGCATTAAAGCTAATTCAGGACATGCCATTCGAAGCCGATGCAGTGTTATGGAGAACTCTGCTTAGTGTCTGCAAAATTCAGGGAAATGTAGAAGTTGCAGAAAAGGCAGCTGGTTCACTTTTGCAACTGGACCCAGAAGACTCATCTGCTTACACCCTTCTTTCAAATATCTATGCTGATGCAGGCATGTGGGAACAAGTCTCAAAGATGAGACAAACAATGAGATCTTACAAGTTGAAAAAGGAGCCAGGTTGCAGCTGGATTGAGATAAAGGATGAAGTACACACATTTCTTGTTTGCGAGAAAGCACACCCCAAATGCGAAAACATCTACGAGCTGCTCGATTTTCTGATTTGTGATATGAGAAGGGCTGGTTATGCACCTTTTACAGACACCATACAGGTAGAGGAGGTTGAAGAAAATGGACATCAAGAGGTCAAAATCTCTGGCTTTTCTTAAATGTTTGTGATCAAAATTATGGTCATTGAATTGTTAACCATGAATCAGCTATCAGTTGAACTTGCAACTGGAAATGAAAATCTAGGATGACCACTTGACAAGTATCTTTGACAAGTAAGGATATATACATTTCTTGGAAGGCATATTGTGCCTAGATAAAGTAAATGCTTGTCCTCTAAAGATGGAATGGGAGCTAGAAGCCCCTTTGGTGAAGGAATGTGAAAAGCAATTTAAAGTTGGAAAAGTAAAAATTTCCTTAGTGATGGGAAGCAAATTCTGAAGCTATGACCTATTAAGAAATGATATGATGAACTAAGTAAGGTTCTTACAAGACATTTGTTTAGAATAAGTGACAATCTTAGAGACTTTTGTTGGAAACCTCATGTTACTAATTATGGAGCAACATTTATAACCGAGAACAATAATTATCATACAATTTAATTTTAATTTTATTAATGAGGAGGAAATGACTTGACAGAAATTCCAACTAAGGACCTCCTATTATGATACCAAGTTAAGTTATGTTAAACCATCAAGTATTCACATATTGTCACACATCATTTCTTTTTTCCCCATTTAATTACAAAGAGGGAAAAAGATCCCCTCCACCTAGGAACTCACTATTTTTTTTTCTTTCAAAATTGGGGTGGGGAAGACTCAAACCCAAGACCTCTAAGTTATTAGGTGTACATTGATGTAATATAAAAAAATTACAATTTGGGAAAAAAGGTTAAGAGTGAATAGACTATAGAAGCCTAAGAAGTGTACTTGTCCCCAGGCATTTTTTGTTTCCGTGTCCGGTACGTGAGGCTAAAGAAATTCTATCAAGTGCTCACTTGAATCTTCGAATTAGGAAATTATTTGTTGCTCTACCTATACTTAAATTCCTCATTGTCTACTAGAGATATTCTTTGTAGTTTGTTCTTCTTTTGTCCAATGAACCCGTTCATGTGTAGTGTTACTTAGTCTTTCTTATTTCAGTAGAGATATTCTTTGTAATTTAGCATTTCCCGAAGCTATGTACGAAAACAATTTGTATTATTTCTTATTCATCCAAGTGAAGTAGCATACATATTTATACCACATAGTTCTAAACTAACATCTCTAATAATAGAATGTAAACTAATCTCCTTACTAATAGCATGTACACTAACTTAATTGAGAAATAGAACGAGAAATAAAATGGATTGACTTTAACTAGCTTGACTTTCTACATTTCTTTTGTGATTGTGAGTTATACTCTGGGTTGGTTTTTTCAATCCCTTGCATGCATTGTTTTAGTTTCCTGTTTCTCTTAATTCTCTCACTGCTCTTTACTTTTTCTTACTTTTTCTTTTTAATTTGTGATCCTCTCTAGGATGCTTCCAACATTCAACTATTAAATTTGAAAGATAAAGTCCAAAGTAAATTTCTTTTAAAAACTAAAATGTAGTTTTCCCCAAATTAAAAACTAAAACAAATATTTTTCATAAAAGAAAAAACTAAATTAAATAACAAATCCACAAGTTATAAAGTTAATTAGTTGTCTATTGATCTTCTATTTTCATTTTTATGGCTATATATATATATATGTCTTTTTAATGAAAATTAGAAAGAAAAAAAAAGAATAACGTTTTTTCTTGCACTTAAATAATTAAAAAAACAGCTAATTTAATTGATTACAATTAAATAAGAAATTGAAAAACTCTTCGAAAACTATTGCTAATTGTAGTTATGAATAATAAACAAAAACGTTTAAAATTCCTAGATCTTTTTTATTGAAAGCGTTTAAATTCCCAGTTAATTGAACGTTTGTTTTAGAATCTAATTTTTTTTTTATACAATATTGGGGAGGGGGCAGAATCCAGTTAATTCAACGTTTAAAGTGGTAACAGCTAATTAAATTGATTATAAATAAATAATAAATAAAACAATTCAAATCGGAAATGACAGAATTATAGTTATTAGACTTTTAGAAACAAAAACCATTAAAGTTTATTTATTATTCTCCATAATAATTATAGTTTTTTTTTTTAATAATTATAGTTATTAGACTTAAATGTTAAGAAAGCATTTGAACTTTCTAATAATAATAATAAATTAAAAAATGGATTAAATAATAAATCTATAGTTATTACAAGATATTTCATGCTAGGTACTATTTTAATTAAACAGTTTTATTTTTAAAATCACCTCTCTTTTTAAAATTGTAGATGGTTATAATTTTGTTAATAAATCAAATAAAATTTTTATATTTTGATTTCTTTATATTTTTAACTCCCCATCCTTTGTATTTTACACAAAAAAAAATAATAATAATAATAATAAATAAATAAATAAAATTAGTGTCCCTATTTTGATTTATTATAAAAAGAAAAATTAAATTTTTTTTTTTTTGTTGAGATTAGAAAAATCAAATATCTTAATTGAATTTGAAAAATAATTATAGTGAAAAATTTTACTTCTCAATTTATAAGTTTGTTTATTATTATTATTATTTGTTAAATTTCAGCCAGAAGATATTTGTCTCTTTTATCTCTTTTTCAAATTCAAAGGGCAACCCATTATTTATCCTGTTTAAGAAAAAAAATGTGAACCGCTACACTCTCTCCCATTTTCATATCAACATCTATATAGGAAGATAGAGCTTGGGTCTACGAACCTGAAGCTCGTAAACAACCCAAATCTATTTTTTCTTTTTATCATTTCCATTTTTTCCATTTTCAATTTTATTCGATGTCTACATCAAATTTGACTGCCGAGTATGCCAACAAGCTTGCCGTCGCCGGCAGATCAACTGCAAAGAGCATCTGAATTTGCTCTTATTATATTTGCTGAAAACAAGTTAGTTCCATCTTTTATTTGTTTAGCTTCAAATTTTAGAAATATTGAATTATAATTTTTGTTCGTTCTAGGATCTAATTCTAAACTTGAAAAAGCCTATGCTCAGGGGGCTGAACATCTTCGAAAAGTGGATTTGTATGACACGGACTCATCAATTTTGTGCCGACGATTTTTACACTAATTTTTTCCAACAATTGTCGAATATTATTCTGCCGTTATCAGGCTAGATTTCTGCCGAATATTATTCTGCCGTTATCAGTTAAAACCATTATATACAACAATAGCAAGGAAAAAGTTTGGGGATCTCAGGTTCAAAATAATCATTTCACGTACTTGGATTCATTGAGCAAAAATTACAGCTAGTTTCATTTTGGTTTATAAATTTTAATTTTACTCTTGACATTTCAATATCTAACGTTTCTTATTAGTTTATTTAGGGTCTAGAGTTTGAAGTTTTGTTGGTGCTCTTAAATTATATCCAGTTTATTAGTTTTTTATGGAAGGCTACTACGAAATCTCAGATCTGAGATTTAACTTCAAACCCTAAACCTAAATCTCAGATCTGAAATATAGGTGTATAGGAAGTTACTCTGTAGATGGGCGAGAACATTATACCTAAAATCTCTCTCCCAAGGTAAATTCTAGGTTTATTCTATTTTTTTAAATGTGTCTTAGATCAATTATTTATTTATTTTTATATTTCTTTAAATAATCGGAATATTGGAAGGATTCTATCGATAAACAGAGAGTGGAGTCCACCAAGTGTAGTTTGCAAACACTGGATATCTGGATATAGGGAAGAATCCCCATGGAGCAGGAAGAGTAGGAAGCTGAAGAAGCTGTCCTCACAGGGCACTTCGAAGATGAGAGTTGATCCTTCGGATGAGGAGAATTCGTGTGGGGACAACTACGATGCTTCGACTGAGAGTTCCGAGGATGAGAATGAGAGTTCGAAAGATTTGGATGAGAATGATTTTGTTGATTTGGAAATCGGATTCGGATTAGTATATTGGAAGATTAAACAAATATATAGGGATCTAATTCTAGGGATCTAATTCTAATCGCACATCAAGAACCG
>JBBMEF010000028.1:1028185-1043370 GCA_037832685.1 Sicyos baderoa
AAACTCGAAGAGCCTATACTCAGGCGGCTGAACATTTTCGAAAAGTGGATTTGTATGACACGGACTCATCGATTTTCAGCCGACGATTTTTCTAACGACACTAATTTTTGCCAACGAACCGAAACTCGAAGAGCCTATACTCAGGCGGCTGAACATTTTCGAAAAGTGGATTTGTATGACACGGACTCATCGATTTTCTGCCAACGATTTTTCTGACGACACTAATTTTTGCCAACGATTTCCGATTATTTTTACAGGCTTCTTTTTCTCATTGATTTCTGACGAATATTGTTCTATCTGCTATCGGGTAAAACCTTTCTATAGAATGATGGTAAGAAAAAAGTTTGTGGATTTTAAGGAGTCACCTGGAGATGTTAGTTATGAGTTTAGAAAAAATTACAGCTAGTTTCAGTTTGGTTTATAAATTTCAATTTTACTCTTACATTTCAATATCTATAGTTTCTTTTTAGTTTATTTATTTTTCTAATTTCTTTTTAACATTTATTCTTTAAAAAAAACTAAATCACATAAAAATTAAAATAATTACTTTATCAATATATTAAACTTTAAAATGATTTTAATCATCATTTTAGTAACACCATGTAACTAACCATTTTATTATCTCAAATATGATAAGTGATCATTATAAAAATAAAAAATAAATAAAGCAAAAATATTCGATTTTAAAATATAGAGGTAAAAAAGAAACTGGATTTCAAACTTAGGGCATGTTTGCCCCCTAGGCAAACGGAGGAGTTGGTTTGGCTTGACTTCTATTCCATGTTTGCCCCATGCACTTTCATAACTTCATCTAACTCTTATTCAACTCCATCTGTGGGTCTCACATTTTTATTTAAATATTAAAAAACTACTCAATATTTATTTTTTTATTTAAATAAAAACTTCAACAATTCACTTTCCATCACATCAAACTTAACTTTATAATTAAAAAATTATTAAATATTCATTTTTATATTTAAATAAAAACTCCAATCATTCTCTTTCCATCACATCAAACAAAATTTTATCTTTTCTTTTCTTCCCCCCAAACATAAACTTATTTCACTTTTATCTTCTCTTCCCAACCCAACCCAACCCAACCCATCCTTTCACAGCCAAACATTTAAAAGATACTTTTCTTGAGGGTTTAAACTCTAATACCATGTAGATATTTGAAGAAATTAAATTCTTATTTAATAATAGACTCAATAGTGGATTTAAATACATTACAAAAAAAAAAAATAGTTCAGGAATAAACTAAAATTGATCTATTATTTGTGAGCCTAAAATTTCTTGCTCGTGAGTTTCAATTTTGTTGGAACTTTTGTCCAATGTTTAAAATAAAAAAATAATATAAAAAAATCGTTTATGAATAAAATAAGGCGATGAATTAAATGTATTAATTTTGCCACACAGCATTGGGAAGGATGCTATTTTTAGTTGTGTGATAATTTTTTTCTCAAAATGGAAAAGCTAATAATAACTAGTTTAACCAAACTGTCATATAACAGGCTAGATTCTATCAATTATCCACAAGGTAAAGAGAAATTAAGGGATAAGGAAATGGAATAAAATTAACATTGTAAGGAAATGGAATAAAATTAACATTGTAAGGAAGAGAATGTACTTCTCTTCTAACATTTAAGGAGCTTCAAAAGGAACCTATAAATGGTAAGGATCATGATTGCCAGAAGAACTACCAAATATAATTCAAAGACTAGCTACAAAACTATCTCTTAATGTACATTCATTGCCTTTACATTAAAAAAAAAAAATTACTTAGAGAAAGTTACGGATTCCCAATACTTGATACGAAAGGAACCAACCTTCTATAGTCTCTCCGCTTTCCTAGTATACAGGTATCAAGAACCCGCCCAAGTATAAGTCGTGTATTTTGGAGAGCCACCTCTCTAGGTGAGGGTCCTGATTCAAACGAAACCCCGGACGTAGGAAAAGAACCCAGTCCAAATGGTGATGCAATACCATATTGTAAGGGCCCACTGCGAGCCTTAAAAGACGTCTGAGAAGCAAGAGTCTTGTCCTCGAATCCACCGAGTCCATTGTCGAAGGACCCTTGTTCATTTGGGTGTGGACCTGTCATTGAACCACAACTCTGTAAAAGAGCTTCTAAGACACTCAATGCTTCCCAACACAATGTGCTCTCCACCAACTGTGAGACGATTGCATACATATGCGGACTTTGGGAAGCATCTACAGGAGTATGTTGGAGCAATGCCTTCAGCATTAGTAGTATTACCCGCTGGTATTCAACGGGCCCTTTCTCCAATAGGCGTAGCAAGTGCCCGAAAGCCTGGGCCGAGTTCTTTGGAAACCACTCGTTGCAAAGCAGAGGGGAGACACAAGCAAGAAGGATTTCAATACTTTGGATCTCACCTCGAGAGTACGCCATAAAAACAGTAGCTAATTCGTCGAGTGATTTTGCTCGACACCAGATAGAAATATTAGATGCAACTGAACATGCTTTTTTATGTTGCTGTTGAAGTGGTGAAGTTGGTCCTTTCAGTGGATCCTTACTGAGCTGCAAGCAAAGCCAAGGGAGTAAGCCTGTGATGTGCATCAATAGTCTCGTTTCTGCATCCCCGAATATGGAATCGCATGAGTGCACAGTAATTCGTGAAAGAACCTCTATTGAGACACCATGACTAACTGTTGACATTAGCCCTTTAAGTACAAGAGGCTGCACCCCTTCAAACGTTGGAAGATTCCCAGTGGATGGAGGCAGCTCATAGCCCATTCTAGATTCACTTCGTTGGAAGTCCCCAATGTCATTATTAGTATCAAGTTCATCTCGAGGCATGCTTGAAAGGAGTACATTTTCAGTTGTTTTATCCCAAAATGATAAACGATCAATCACACGAGAGAAGAGCTCAAGAACCTGACAGTATACATGAACAAAATCTGTGTGCATCATAGCCACACATCCCCAAAAGAGTTGAGGATAGAGTATCACCTTTTCAGGCTCCATGTTCTCTACCATTACCTGCAAGGTTAACAGGATTTCCATAACGAACCCCAATACATGGGGTACTGGATTTCCCAGACATCTATGTAGGCAACGAAGAAGAGACACACAATTATCACTTGTAACACTTGGCCGCAATGCACGATATATCTGGTGTGAGCGACAAGCAAGGTGTCGTGATGTACACTCCATGGCCCATTTTAGTGCCTCGGATCCCCAAGTCTCTCGTAAATCACCTTGAAAGAAGATGGCATCCACCATGCTCTGAACCAGCGCAGAGAGAAGTGCTGCACTAGGAAGCTCGATTCTTACAACAGATGGGTCTTCATTCTCCCACATCATGCTGCCACGTTTTGACTGAACATACTTGATCAAGCTCACAACCTGTTGCTTGTTCTCTCCATCATTGTTTTCAACTTCATAAAGTTCCAAGTGTCTACCCGCAAGTGAATATAGCAAATTAACAAGCAATTGCTGGCAATGTTCTAAAACAATGTCTTCCGAACTATCCATTGAAACAAAGGTGACATGGAAAAGCAATGGCAAGTGCTCACGGAAATCTTCATCATTCTCATATGCAATTTCAGCAAGGAGGATCAATGCTATGTCAGCATGTGTCAAAGAATGTAGTTGATGACCCTGTAGCGCAGACTGTAGTTCTTTAGCACTCACCGCATGTGCAGCTATCCCAGAATGAAGCCCATCTTCCCCAGAGTTTGGCGTGTCAATGAGATAATCACCACTATCCCTGGAGACATGCCGACTACGTATACTTCCAGTAGAACTTCTAACACCCATCAAAGGACCAGACATATTTACTAAAGTTGGAAGTAGTTGGCCTGAACGACCTGCATTTACTGGAACAACGTTCAACTCAGGAGGCATTGGACTTAGAGGGCCAGATACACTTCGGCCCGTTACACCAGCATTTCTCCAGCTCAAGCTCCCACTAGTGTTTCTGAGCGGACCATCAAGAGATCCACGTACAAGTAGTGGTGACATGTGCGGTTGGTTGTCAATAACCGAAGTAACTTGAGCTACCGGAGGCCCCTGGGAGAATTCCAATACAAAGTTCACACCCATATCCCCCTTGGAACCTAAAACAACTAGCTCGATGCTGTCTTCTAGCATGCGCTGGGATAATTGGTAGACCAAGTGATCAATAGTACGCTGAGGACATATTCGTGCCAAGTACAAACTCACCCGCTTAGCAACTGAGAAATATGTGGCAAAAGCACCACTTATTTCTGCAGATGTATTGGAATCACAATCTTCAATTCCCTTTGTGATTAAGAAATCCAAAACAGGACTTATGTTCCTTGGTTTGCTAGCAATCGTGCTCCAGAGCTTTTCAATTTCATCAGGAAACTGATCCCCATGCCGCCATGTGACATAATAAAGGCTTTTAAGAAGTCTATCACTCCAACCCGAGTCTTTGAGTTTCCAGAAATTAAGGTTCTCAATCCATGGAGCCATGCACGTGAGAACCTGATGTTGAGCTATTATATCAACTGCATCAAGTTGCCTTTGCATTATCTCCTCACAAAGAAGTTGACTCAATCCAGGGTGATCTTTAGCAAGTTTACAAGAGAGTTTGTACTGAAATTGTTGGTACGAATCGGGAAGGTTGCCAACAACGGCTGCTCGATAGCTCCCAGGCCCCTCAGGGCCATCTTCAGCCCATTCGCGAACAGAAAGAGTTTCAAGCATCTGAAGAGCCTCGTCACGAATTTGTCTACTAGGGTCCACCACCTTGTATAAAATTAAGCTCAAGAGCCTTTGGATTTCACATTCTGGTATCTCTTGTCGCACATAAACTTCTGCCAGCACGCTGAAGTAACCATCAGCTATGGCAGCATCGGAGTAGTAGCACTGAAAAGAAAAAAAATAGCCAATTAACATCATTGAAACAAAACTTAAAGACTTCGGTAAAAAAGATTGCATAATCGAATCATAGAAAAAATATATTCAAACAAAGAGTGTACATAGAAGATGATATGAGAAAATCACACAGAGGTCAAGAACACCACAGATAGTGATTAGCTAATAAAAAGATGGAAGGGATGGAGCAGGGCATTTAGGAAGACAGGAATCTCTTGATTAAATTTTGTATATAAATCAATCCACAAGCATCAAATTTATTTGAAAAGGCTGATAGTTATTTTTTCATTTTGAAAAATTAAAGCTGCCTTGTGGTGTATTATAACAATGTGGTAGTTGGAAAAAATATATAGATTAACCACCACATGGGATTTCATCTAATTAGAAATAATTCAAGCACCACCTCAATTTCCAAAGACCGATGCAACATTTGAAACTTATATTCAAGCATTTAATTTTTAGCCATAGCCTTCTGCATCCCAATTTGCTGTTTGTGTCCAAAAAAATCTTTACAAATTGCATGGATCTGGACAAATCCTATTCATAACTTCTTTTCAATTATAATCTTCAAAAGAGAACTCAAATGTAAATTTTGACGAGACAAAAAAATACATACAGAAGGTATAAAAGAATGTACCTGATCAATGCAAGCAGGAAACAGGTCCAAATTTGTAAGAAGGAGATTCTTCAAAGCCAATTTTGCTAAAGAGACGCGATTGTGAGCCCCCTTTTGCCTTTCACGGCCAGCAGTTCCACGACCGCTTTCTACGGATTTAGAATAAGATGGAGTTCTAGGATCAGCTGGTGAGTAACCAAAAGGAGCCCTAGGTGCAGGTTCAATAAACAGACTATTTATCCAAGAAATGACCCTGCCACTCATTTTCCTAGCATTATCATCAAAGCAGGGCCCATGCAAGAGTGAAGCCATAGCAGTCATGGAAGCCCACTGGATCGCTTCAATTTGTTCACTAATATCTTTATCAAATAAAATCTTGTCAACAGAATCTTTAGACCTAGCATGTTGAGAAGATTTGTAGCGTTCTACCTCACGTCTATAATCGCTTACACCATCTTGGCCCCACATACCACCTGTATCATCAGACCATGAGAGTAGAAGATCAAATAGCCGCTTTCTAGTTCTAAGGTCGAACTTCTCTGTCCTTGTCTCAACAAATTCTGGGGCTAGAGATCTCAGTACACAAGCAAGTGAATAACGAAGAGTTTGTATTTCTTGAAAGCTCTCCATAGGTGCTGTTAAGATTTGTTTGTTTGTATCATCAATGAACTTGAGATAATGCCGACGAAAAACGGATTTACGAGCCAGCATGCCAGGCCAGATTTTTTCTGCAACAGTACGGTAAATATTTGCAATATGGATACGAAGCTCCTCACGGCGTGGTTTTTGGCTCTGTTAGTATGGAAGACAGTAAGGGTTTGATACGAAGAAACTTTGATAAATCACAATAACAATACAACTACCAGTGGCCAACAAAAAACAAGACGAATAAACTGATACAATTGTTAAGAGCTCTACAAGTCTACCCACAATTTTCTTAGAGAAATATATTTTTCATTGATTGATGAAAAGAAAGAAAAATAAGGAACAAACTCCCCAATGGAGTAAAAAGAAAACCAAACAACAAAAAAAGAAAAAACGCCATTTAATAAAAGATATGCACTTTGATTAAATCTTGGATGATACCTTCCACTTCGTCTTTCCCTCAGTTTCCAAGGAAACTTCGTCGATAAAAGATGTTAGCTCGCTAAACATCAATTCACATGCTTCCAAATGCGAGTGGCCAAGAGCCATGGTGGCTGCATACTGAATCAGGAAAACTGAAAAACTTAAGTACCGGCATATAAACTTAACGTAGTTAGGTTATTTAAAACCAAACAAATAAAAAATTCAATATTAACAATTTACAAACTATAAGTGAGGCAGAAAAAAAAGTTGAGGAAGAAATTTTGTCTAGAAAATGTGCTAACCACGTGTGCTTCTAATCCAGACTTTAGTGAAGGGAAAATAAAGTGATAAAGTTCTTTGGCTTTTCCTAAGGCAGGACTGTCTCTGGGAGCTGGCGGGCATGAACACGAGAACATAGCATACATTAGCCATTGATCCAATTTGTTGTCTGAATCTTGGGATGGATGAGCCTTTCCACCTAAATCAGCTGGTGTGACATGAGCAAGACGTTGCAAAACCTCAACCCTGCCACCCAAAATTATGTTTATAAAACACATACTAGAGCAGAAACATCCAATGTTGACCATTAAATCACAGAGACATAAAAGGGCTCAATCATAGTTTGGGAAAAACACAATTTACCTAGCTTCCTGTACAGAACTTGGGCATAGCTCAGAAGCATACTTAACCAACTCACTTAGACAACGTGCCCATCTGTTCTTATCAGGGCTTTCAAATATTATGGACTGAAGAGTAGCATCGAGAGGAATTGAATCACATTCACGCCTCAAATCAAACGGTCGCACTGAATCCCAGTAACAGCTTTGAACAATGTCATCCTGTAGTTTCCAAAAAACAAGTTTGAGATTAATGCAATTCGATGACTGAAATGAAAAAAAAAAAAAACAGTTAAAAAGTGCACAAAATGTAATAAGAAAAATACCCCATGCTCCTCTAAAACATCTATAATAAATATTGGCTCAGCATCATATTTAAGATTATTATCTTGTTGGTCAAGCATTGCAAGGTCTTGAATGTCATTCCGCAAGGCACGCACACAGCGCAACAACTCCAATGCGGTATGCCTAATTTGACTATCAACAGAACTAAGGAAGATCAAACCGACTGCATCTATCTCTGAAGCACGAAATTCAACTTCTCCTGACTGATGAAATGATGGCTTCTTGAAGCCTCCAGTTCTTTGAACCGTACGCTTCTCATCATGCACCTCATTCTCCAAGCGGTCTTCAATCAAACAAGCTCTCCAAAAACGCATAAGTTCCAGCAAGCGCCCCAGTGAGGTTTGTATAAGAAGTGGAAATTCATCAGGAAGCCTTAGGATGAAGTTGGTCATCCCTCGCATTACAGCAAAGCGACGATGAGGAAGATATCTTACTATCCTGTTCAATACCTGGACTGCTTCTTCCCGAACACCAGGGTCAATACTAATTCCATGTTGAGGTATTATCTCAGTTATTTTATCACTCCTTCCAACTTCTTCAATCAAATATGGTATACACTTCAGAACTGACCGGAATAGATGTCCTTGAGACTTCTCCTTTGTCACAGAATCTAGGAAGAGAATAATTCATTTTTAATTTTCTCGTAAAATAAAAGCTACATACTTTTTTATGAAAGGCCAGATACTTAAATATAGAAAAAAGAAGATGAAACGAGAAGTACATAACTATCACAAGTATAATATTAAAATCTAAAACTTGAGTAAGAAGTATGCAACCATAGAAAGAAAGGAGATGGAAAAAGCATGTAGCATTAAAGTGTTCAACTTCTATACTGTAGCATTGAAGTGTTCAACTTCTATACACGTACCCACCATGCCCACCTTTGACATCTTATCTATTATGGAGTAAAGCAAGCTCTCCTAGGTATGCACCTCATTGAGGTCTTTAATCTTCAATTCTCTTAACACCCAAACTAACTTCGGACAAATAGACATTTTTCCTTTCTAATTAACTTTCTCCTCCTTTCTGTTGAGTTATGTTAAACCACCAATTAACCCAAAAGCTTAAGCTGATGGGTTGGGGTAAATTCAATTATATCAACCAACACTCCCTCTCACTTATGGGCTTTAAAGAAATGCCCTACAAGTTGAATTAAATTTTAATTGGGGAGGAAATGACTCAACAAAGATTCGAACTCAGGACCTCTTTCTCTGATACCATGTTGAGTTATGTTAAACCACCGATCAACGTCAACCCAAAAGCTTAAGTTGATGGGTTGGGGTAAATTCAATTATATCAACCAACACTTCTTATTAGAACACTTTCACCAAGGAGAAATTCAATTTCCTTAACTTTTATCGAAAAGAGATTTCTGACAGCGTATGATAATATTATATCCCATTCAAGTTCCTAATAGTTTGCAACATTCAGATACTATACTATTCGAAATATGTTATAAGAACATAATAATACAAAATTATAGGAGTTTGAATTGGGCTCTAAGGAATTTGGGTGCCTTAAAACCGAAATTTGGTTTATTTTTTGTTAGCTTTTTGTTTGGTTTATCAAGATGAAAGATGTCTTACACGCTGGAGGAGTTAAAGACCTGAAGCATAAAATATAATGAAGCTTAAAAAATGTATATAGTAATAATGATCATGCTAGATTCGACATTTTAGTTTTTTTCTCATTCTACTATCTGCCTTCAAACGGCAGCCTGTAAAACAATAAAAAATAAATTACCAATGTTGGTCCTTGAAGAAGTTAGAAGAGCCTGACTGAAGGTTCTATGACAAGACCTTAAAATTGATTCAATTGCTGCCTTCACCTTTGGAATATAATGGCCAATATCATGACCTGCTGATGCAACAAAGTTGATTAGATTAAACAATATACCTTTACACAAGTTCAGAGGCTCTTAACTAGTTGGTTACCATCATTGTAATCTCTCATTGATAGTTTTAATTTCTATAAAGAAAAAAGAACTAGTTGGTTTAGTTACCTCTAAATATCTCTAATCCAGTGTGCTGGCCCGAAGGAGACGTAACAATGGCAAGGAGAGCACGAAGACCAATAACTTTTCCTTCACCAGAACTGTCTTGTTTTAATAATTCCAATAACAAGTGGTTCATTGCAAAATCAAGATTATGTTCCGCAATAGTCACACAAAATTCAACAAGTTTATCATGTTGAACATCTTGAGTAAGCAATCCTTTCTTTAGAACTGTAAGAAGTTGAGATGTCACACTGTCTAAGTAGTCCCATATACGATTTGGGGCCTGATTAGCTGCATGAACACTCAAATAGAACCTTAAAACCCGATGAAGACAGTCCAAGGCCATAAATCGATGATTCTTGTCCTGCACAATCAAACTAACGTTTCATAAATTTGAGAGATGGAAACAGGATGGCATATCCAGTTTCTATTCAAATTTCAAACATATAGAAGAAGGTTCTCACTTTGAACTTTGAAGAAGAACCGAGGATCTTATTAGAATTAGTTGTAGTCAATCATTCACTTCCTTAATTCAAAAGTAAATGGAACTTACTCTAAGAAGCTTGTAGAGTTGCTCCATATGGGGGCTCAAGTTGTTGTGAAATATTTGAGGATCACCAAGACAGAGAAGAAGAGTAACCAATGGATAACCAACCTAGAACTCAAAAGAACAAATAATGTGAAGCACAAGAGGAAAGCATGCATGATATTGGATATGAAGAAGAATATCAATATTATAAATCCAAAAATATAATGACACTAAAGATACCTAACCAATCAAAATTGCTTGGTAATTCTAATTCCCAGAGACTGCAATCTCATCAATTTGGAAAATATAAGTATCAGCCTATTTTTTATTGTATCTTATAACTGTTCGAAATATTACCCAAACATATATTTGTCTCCAAACGATATATGCTCTATGTTCTTCAGAAGGAACGTTTTCAAGAATGGTGTGAGATACAAAAAGACCAACAAAACACGCCATGCATGTCAAAAGCCAAGACAGAAAAATAAAAGAACTCCAACCCAAATTTATAACTAATATAGTGAATAAAATATGGACTTTCTTACAGTGAAGGGGAAATATGAAGCCTACTTACAGTTATGTGTTTGCTCTGTTTATCCATCCAATAAATCAATTGTGCTCGAATTCGTCCAACGGCTTCATACCATAAGGTAAGTGCACGTTCAACACCAGAAGGTGGCCATTGGGCTTTCCCTGCATCTGCCAAAGGAGCAAGGATGTTTGAAAGCATGTTGCAAAGGGCATGGTAAAGCTCGCTTTTGCGCTTATGTGGAGCACGATTAAGAGGGTTGGCTTTAGCCACAAAGGAGGCAGATGCATTCAGTCCACCCTCCGTCTTAACCTAAGAAATGAAGTTGATGTGAGTGATGTAATAATCTTTATACGACTTTGCATAAAAATAAACTATATATTTTACCCCAAGCTTAAGGTAGCGCATCCCATTGATGATACTAAGAGTTTCACTTCGTGCAACACTAGTGTCTATCCTACGAGTATTGAGTTCCATGAAGAAGCGTTCAGTCACAGAACTAAACCTGCAAATAACAACACAATAGAGCATAAATGTTTTCCCCTGTTTAATTGAAGTAGCCTGGCTATAAACGTAAGGTAGTGATAAACAAAAGCTTATATAAACCTGGAGATTATATTGAAAATATTACATACAAAAAGTGCAATTCAATTAAGTTTCAAATGTTAGAACAAAACTGTTTACCTGATGCGAGACAAAGCACCTAAAAGTTGTGCTACGAGATCCAAAAGAAGCCCCCGCAAATCAACTAATGAGGGATATTCAACCTGGCTAACGACCCTGCAATGACATTTGACCACGCCTAAATTTTGATCCTTATCAATAAGGAAACAAAAGCACTGTCTCACTAAACCAATATCTGGACATCAAGACATATTGTCTAATAAAGATAATAATCTTACCAATATGTGCAAAAATCTAATAAAACTACATCCTATTCTGTGGTCTACAAGATGCAAGCAGAATTTCAATGTCATAAATTGTAATATTTGTTTTTTATTTGACAAAAAACACAAACTTTTCATTTCATTGATATTTAAGAAGTTAAAAGTTGCCTGACTCCTATCTTTAGTAAAGCACTTACGGTACAAACAAAAGGTTTAACAATTTTTAAAAATAAAAATAAAGCTTACCACTTTAAATATGAAATTTCAAGAATATAGGGCAATTTCAAAGTCGGTCAAACAATTACTAAATTTCCATACTGGTTTATTTATTTTAATGAAATACTATATGTATGCTAGAAAAAGAAAATAAAACTGGATTGTTCATAAACAAGGCCTAACCATCCTTACCTATCAGCATTAATTAGCCAATCAAAAACGAAGTTTTCAAGCCCTGACCAAAGCTTCTCTACAATGATAAACCGCTACCAATTAGCAACAAAAGAAGAAAAAGAAATAACAAAAACAAATTCAATAGAACCGTGTGCAAACCAGTAAGTCCTTCCTGAGGGCAGCACTCCACAAAGCGAATACATGCCGAGCAAAATATGCACTCAACTGCAAGCTAAGCCCCAAAAAAAGCATATCATTATAACTTCCAAGTTAATAAAGAAGACATCTCTAAACAAGGGATTTTGAAGCAACCATAGCAAGAGCGTGGTCCAAATCAAACCTCTGTCAAATCGTTTCATCTTCAATTAATAATAAGATTGATTTCTACTTAAGCTGATTAAAATACCAATTGGTGTTTTCACAAAAAAAAAAAAAAAAAAAAAAAAAAACAACCAATTGGCAACAATCATAAAGAATTCATGGAAACCAACAATAACTAAGAGTATTGGACAGTTTATATTGGCATTGCAATCATAAATCTCTCAAACAATAAGATTTAGTTTGCACAAAATAAGCAAACCTTTCTTTGGAAAGTAGATGCGTCATTTGCCCCCTTTGGAGATTCGCTGCAATGAGGGTAAAAGGAGAAATTGTAAGAGAACTATAAAGAAAGAGATATAGTTTCTTTTTCTTTCTTCCTTTTTTTCCTTTTTTTCTTTGGGAAGTAGAAGATGTGTCTTAGATTTATATCAAAATCTTTCTTTATAAGTTGTCCTTAAGAGAACGATAACAGACAGGGGCATGGGGCATGCAAAAAAATTGTCCTTAAAAGAACAATAATAGAAACTATAGGAGACTAGGAAGGTTGAAGCACTTTTCTCGCCATCGAAGAAGAGCCTCTAAAAGTGGCACAGGTGTGTGTCTAGCAACCATAGCCAAGGAATCCAGTACTTGCTCATAGGCAGGATCTGATGGTCGAAGATATTGTCCATCCTGCAGATTGGAGGCAGTCAAGTAAATTTTTATTTTTTGAAACAAGAGTAACCACGCCCATCCCTAGGCCAGACACCATAAGACATCAAAAGAATGGAGGTACGGGAGGTGTCTACAAATTAGTGTCACAGGTAAGTCTCGAATCTGAGACCTTGAGGGGAGCACACCTCAAAGTCCAAGTCTTCAACCAACTGCGCCACCCCTTGGAATGGAGGCAGTCAAGTAAATTAAGTGGGATGTTTACAAAATAGTACTAGACAACAAAAATGGACATGATCCCATCAGAGTACATAAACAACGATAAAACATGGAGGCTTGTGGTCAAGAAAGACCTTGAAGAACTAAGAGAGAAAGGATTCAATCCACGTTTAGTCACTTATCTAGGAACAAATTTGATATTGATTTTCTTGACATTCAAATCTTGTAGATGCCGTATTTTATGTCTTGCTGAATCTGAATCCCAACACCATTTATTCATGAAGTGTGGCATCTCAGCAAATTTTTGGGCTCATATTCTTACATCTTTTAGCTGGTCCACTCCCCTTCCGAGAAGTCTGCCTGATCTTATTATCTACATTTTGTTGGGTGATCCTTTCAAAAGGGATATGGAAACTCTATGGCTTAATATCATATATGCGTTTTTTTGGATTACATGGAAGGAGAGAAATAGCAGACTTTTCAATGAGGAGTACACTTTTAGCTGGTCCACTCCCCTTTCGAGAAGTCTGCCTGATTTTCTCTTAATGAATCTATTATATACACGGCTGGCTTTGTATTGGTGTCACTCTATCTCTCCTTTTTGTAACTACGACTTAAGCACTTTAATTGCTCAATGGCATAACTTCTTATATGTGTCTCGATAGGTTGTATCCTTTCAATATTCAATGAAAGTTTTGTTTCCTATAAAAAATAAATGTTGTAGGGCCGGTAAGCCGGTCTAGAAAAAAAAGAAAAAAAAACAGCTCGAGCAAATACACTATCTTTTCTTTTTCTTTTTCTTTTTTTGATATGTGTGATTGTCCGGACCAGTTTTCACGCACCTCGACTAATATCACGGGACATTCCATCTGACCCTACAACATTTGGATGTCAAGAAAAGTCGTAGGAAATCAATTTTTAGGTAGGTGGTCACCGTTCCATGAACGAGCAAATACACTATCAAAGCACATGAAATCACTAAGCACACGAAAAAACAGAAGAAACACAATCTAATCATAGTTTCAGAAAAACCTCAAATTGTAAGCACACATGTTGTAATGTAATCTTCAGATTTCCGTAGCTAAGATTAAGAAACGAAACAAAACCAAACCTGAGCTTGAGCGGTTTCGATTCGACGCCGAGCAAGGGGGAGAAAGCGCTGAAGCAAAGCATCAACGATTAGCTTGGCAGCACTGCCCGCCTTCCCGTCTTTGACCATAATCACCAAATTCACAAACCCTTCAATGGATTTTCAATGAATCTCCAATGGCGCTGTGATTTCGGTTCATGGGAAAGAAAACCCAGAAAGCAAAATCAGCTGAAGAACAAAGATGGGGATTGAATCCCTACAAATCAGAACGATTTACGTGGAATCGCAATGCGTGTAGGATCTGGCGAAAACAATTCGAGACCAAGTTGTTTCTTTCTTTCTTTCTTTTATTTTCTTCATAGTTTTTGTTTGGGAACTGAAATTTTGATGCATTACAGGAAGGGAATCATGAAATGTTGAATAACAGGGTGGATTTATGACTGCTTCTTTGTTTCTAACATTTCATGGAAAAATTTAAAAAAAAAAAAAAAAAAAAAAAAATAGAAGGCAGTGAAGCATTCATGTTTATCTATTTCTATTCTACCATATATTAAAATCAATCATAATCACTTTTTTTTAGTATAAATAATCATATTCATATGTATTAATAATTATACGATATTAATAATACATAAAATATTAAATTAATAACATAAAATATTGCATTAATTAAGGCATGATCGAGTTCGACGGGCACTTCGCATTCACATGTGTGCTACTTCATGGGCCAAACTCACACGTCCGACCCACAACCACATACACACACCTACACGGGTCGAGCACATGCCTGGCCCACATTTGCCCACGCGCAATGGGTCCGCCCGTCGGGTACGAGGGTCAGATATGCGGCGTCAACTCTTTCTCGCACCATATCGGGCCTTTTTTAGCTCCTTTTTTAACTTTTCTGACTTATTTTATGTCTTTTGTAAGAGGGTATCGAGTCTCGTTTATTAACGGAAATCCTCCTACAACAGGTTCAAATCTCTTTCCACGTCGATTGTTTTTACATTTATCAAATCTTTAGCTATTAAATAAATTGATAATAGTATCGTATGAAATTAAG
>JBBMEF010000028.1:1043470-1065298 GCA_037832685.1 Sicyos baderoa
TTGGTGAAAAACAATCATTCTTCTCAGCCTAGCAAACTCTCCATCAAATTCCGCATCAAACTTATGACTCAACCATTTTCACACGCGCATAGGCAAAGAAAGGTAATAAAAGAGATGGTGGAAGGTTGGAGAGAGTTTCATGCAACCATTTTCAAACTAAAATGATTCAAAGTAATTCTAATAATAATAAGAGTCACTTACTCAAAAAAAAAAAAAAAAAAAAAAAAAAAAAAAAAAAAAAAAAAAATCACTCCTAAAACATAGAAAATGGAAAATATGGGAATAAGAGAGAATGTCAAAATATCTTTGATGAAATGTGTGAACTGCCCCCAAGGCATTTTTATAGGCATAAATAATTATGTGAAGACTCACCCCTTGGGAAAATCAAGTAAGGATAAAAACACATTTTGAGAAGTGTTCATAATCATTAAAAAAATTGAATGTTGAAAATCAATAATTCTTTTTATTGTTATATGTTGGCTAGCTAGTAAATTTATAGAGCTAATATGATTTATTTTGGTTTAACAATAAATATTTGAAGTTAGTTGTGAATCTATGATTTTTTAATTAAAAATAAATGTTATGACTAATTTAAACGTCTCATTTCTACGTGGAGATAAAAACAAAAACAATCTTTAATTCATATTGGTAAACATATAAGGTTCTTAACATGAAGTTTGTTTTCTTTCTCAAAGCTTTTTTTTTTAACCATTTAGTTTTTAAATTAAATATATTTTTACTTACAAAATTTCCTTGTTTTTTATATGCTTCACATATATTTTCAAAAATAAATTGTTGTTTTGAAAACAAAATTAAAAATTAAAAATTAATATATATATATATATATATTTATTTGTTTACTGAAATAAACTGTTTCTTTTTAAGAGAGGAAAATTTTTAAACAAAAATTCGAAGAAAATTAGATTATTAAAAAACGGCTTAATCTATTAATTTTAAAAAAACAAACTTGTTTTCTTCTAATTTTTCTACAGCATGTTGCATAAACAAGAAACCATGTACAGTATTTGTAGGTTAAAATTTCTAAAAACAAAATATCGAATAATTATCAAAAATAACCTTTATTTTCAAAATCAAAATCAAAACTAAACGACAATGAAATGGGGACCTAAACTACCAAATTGTATTTATAGGGTTACTTTTCAATAAATAAATTTAAAAAAAAAATAAAAAAATAAAAAAATAATAATTAACAAATAGAGACTAGATGACAATCAAATGAGGCCAGAACTACAAAATTTATGATCTCAAAAAAACCCATGGTCTCTCCACTAGCTTCCCTCCCTACATATTATCTTCATAAACACACTCTTATCAAATATACTTCCTCTTACTAATATTCCATTCTAGATAGTTTATTATCAGGTTTGTGAAACAAACAAAGTAAATGTAACATTCTAAAAAATATAACATTTCAATAATGAACCTGAAGAAAACAAATGCAATCTAGAATGTGAAAACTGGAACAAAAAAAAAAAAATAAATAAAGAAAAAGGAGTGTAGACATACATATATATATATTCAATTTGCAGCCTCGACTAATGTTAGAGCACATACCGTCTGACCCTACAACATTTGAATGTCAAAGAAACTCATAGGTAGGCAGATGACTATCATGAATTAAACTCATCACTTTAAGCACACTAAAACCCTTCTTGACCATTAGGTCATTCCATAATGATTTAGTTATAGTTTCTTTTGTGTTCAACAAAATTAGAGTGAGATTCGAACACAACCTCTTGGTCATAAGTTTATAACTTAGGCCGATTGAGTTATGCAGGGTAGACAAAGTTTCATTGATTTCAAATATAAAAGGAGAGAGTTTAACCAACATGAATCTGTTTGACTTTGAAGATTCAAGAGGTTATAAATTCAATCCATGATAGCTAACTACCTAAAAAATAGTTTTTTACGAGTCTTCTAGACACCCAAATATTATAAAGTCATACGGTATGTCCCATAAGAAAAGTCGAAGTACGCGTACGTTGGCTCAAAGAGATATCAAAACAACGAATGATCCAATCAAAACTAGATATGGTTCACAGAAATAATGAGAAATGTGGTAAGAATCCTTCATTTGTTTTCATTAATAAACTTCCATCCATCACAGACTGGCAACTTAAGAAGAACCCTGATTGAGAATATGATGGATAAATGATTGAAGTGGTAACAACTACCCTGCTATTTCACCCTCAGTTTCGTGTCTTGGTCTATATGGTATATTCTAGCAGCAGCAAACATCATATAGAACATGCGCAAATGAACAAAACAAAAAGGAAAGCAGTGGAATGTAAGAGCAACCCCCCGAGCACATAAGAGTAAGCTAATGACTTGCTCCCCGGGTATAGTGCAGCGAAGCTCTAATTTCCGGGTTTCAAAAAAAAAAGAAAAAAAACTAATTCAGTGTTGACCTCATAGAGCTGATTCATCAAATAAACACCAAGCAGATCTCTTTTCAATCTACTGGTTATCGAGATTTAACTCATAGAACTATAAACTAACACCACAATAATATTTCGTATAAGAAATTCTGAGAAATTTTAAGGAATCAATAAGACAACACACGGCACAACTAACACCAACATTTAGGAATATACGACTTTGAGGTTGTTTGGAAAAAAAAACATTTTTTTTTCTGAAAATCTTGAAATAAGTAACCCACAATGATTCAAAAATCATAATTCATATCATCTACAACACTTGTAGTTATCATGAGACGAATGCAATTTTTTTTCTTCTTTTTTTCACAAGAACAAAAGTTTCATTTCTATGTCCAATAACCGGATGAGTAAATACCAAGAACCAAAACCCGATGATAGAAGTATCGTCGTCCCCGTGCTTAATCAGCTAACTTATCAGAACTGTTCTGACCCAAAATGAAAAAATTGCGCCACATGAAATCTCATACCAGAAGCTTAGAGCAGATACTCAAGCATATAATCATACTAATTTAATATACTTCACAACTATACAATTCCAAAGCTAAGCACTTGTAGTAGTAAAATGATCAGTATTATGTGATATGTCATGTCTCAACCATTATAATTCCTAAAGTGAATGCAACAAGGTAAGAGACAATATAATTTTCCACTATTATTGGTGACTAAAACTTACCAAGCATGGAATTACAATGGATATCTGTATGTCAATAACAATGATAGTAGTTCCACACGGATAATTTTCAAAAGAAATACTTATAACCACAAAACCTTTTACAAATGCAAAGTAAAAAAAAAAACTTTCTTCATCTAAAGGAGACGCTATTCACAGGTTGCATTCCACAGATTCCACTACTAATCTTAAGCTATTAGTTCAAAATTGTACCTGACTTGCAAATCCGCTTGCAGGCCACCACTTGCACTATGGCTCTTCCTACGCTCATAATCAAGATCGTCGGTTGGCAACTCGTATCGACACACAGGACATGTGTTTCGGATATTCAGCCATGGCAGAATGCAATCATCATGGTAATAGTGACAGCAGGGAAGCTTCCTCACCTTCTCCTCCATTGAAAAATGATCCTTACAAACAGCACAAACAACAACTTCCTCTGTTTTTAACTCAACCAGAGGAAGATTCTCCACAGCACTCTTAGCTGCTGGAGGACTACCCTTCAAAGCATAGTCATTTTCGACGAATTGTCCAAAAAGGGTATCATAATCTACTGCATACATGTAATCTTCCAGGTCGGCGATTACCTCGGCCTCATTCTCCCGTTCCCAATTTGTATTCCTTCCAATATCATTCATTACCAATAGAATTTCCCATCGACCTGCCTCTTCTCTTGATTCTTCATCATTGGAAAAACCAGATGCAAGAGACAATTCCTCAACTCCATCCACCACCAAGCTCGAAATCTCCCTTTCGTCCACCCGTTCCTCGACCTCCTCCCATTCGAAATCCTCATACGAAACCCTCTGCTGAAAACAAAAGCTGAAATTATCCTGATTTTCAACCCAATTAACATCGTTCTCTCCATAATCCCTCGTGACGAGTTCCAGAGCATCAACAATCCCATTATCAGAATCGGAATCCGAATACACATCAACAATGCGAAGGCCACTATGAATCGAATCCGATCCTTGCATGCTCACATCCACCTCCGAAACCCGGCTGTCAGATTCCACAGCAAACGTCGACCATATATCCTCAATATAACTAGATTCAATCTCACCGCTATCTTCAAATCCAGAAATGCCCAAATCGTCGGCAGAATACGTAAAAGGCTCCGGCCCAGAATCCAGACCACGATCGTGATCTTCGAAGCGTCGATTCTCGAAAAGATCAGTGACGAAGCAGCTGAGATCGCGTTCGGAGTCGGAATCGATGTCGGAGAAGGAATCTGGCTCGAAAGGGAGAGAATCATCGGCAGACGAGACGATGGAGGGGACGGTGGCGAAAGGGTTGAAATCCATGGAGTTTGGAAGGACGTCGCGGCGGAGGGATGGGATCGACGGCGCCGGAGAAAGAGAATCGGCGTGGATTGGATCAGGAAGAGGCATGTTAGGTTGAAGATGAAGCTTGGAAATGGAGAAAAAAGCCTTAGAAAATTTGGGGATTTTGACTAAGTCAGGTTTTTATATGTCAATCAACTATTTTCAGTATTTGGAGGAAAAAAAACTAAATTTTCTGATATTTATTTGTTTATTATTTTTATAAAGATAATAGACACTAATTTGTGGTCAATTTTAATGTACAAAATAGTACAAGAGAGAGTAAAACCATGCTTTAGTTTTAATGAAGTGTTCAATTATATTATCATTTGGGCATATATAATTGGTAGGTTGTAATCCCTGCTGTTGAAAAAAAAAAACTTTAATTTTTTATAGTTTTATTTTGTAAGCTAATTAAAAAAAAAATCAATGCTCATGTAATTATTTAATTTATTACTTACAACATGGTGAGATTTATTGATATTTTTTTTTTTTAAATGAGAGAAAATGTAACTTTTGTTAATGGATGATTTTTATTTTCTTTTTGTGTATATGTTTAAAACGATGAATTGTGTGTTGGATTGAAAAGTTATTTCTTTTAAATCTTCATTTTCACGAAACGTTTCTTAAAAGATAATTGTGATGGATTAAGATACGATAAGAGATGACCAAACTTGCAGATGGACACAACATTATATACATTGGTTGTTTAAATGATAACATGAACTATAATGTTTCCCATTTACCTAGATATTGAAGATAAAAATGTTAACATTGTACGAGAACAATCAAATGGAAAAGCAAGATCAAGAATTATAATTTAATAAAAAAAAAAAAAAAAAAAAAAAACAAGAAATGAAAACTAAAGTCGACATATCATTCGTCGAGTCTCGAATTTTCTTCTAAATTTTTATCAGATTGTTGTAGCACAATGTTGCTACAATAGCATTGCCAAGGATGCTTTCTTTAGCTGTATATTGTCCAAGAGTATAGGGAATATACCAATTCCCATTTATATTGAAATCATGTTTAAAGGGTTTGTTGTCAAATAACATGCAAGACTAAGCAACATGTGCACATTATCTTCTGGAATTCTAGCATACAACATCCTAGATTCTATGATCCATTAAGAATTATTCTCAAGGTAAAAAAAAAAAAAAAATAGGGGAGAAGGAAATAGGAAACAAATTAACATTGTAGGGAAGAAAATACATTTACATTTACTAAGCTTAAAAGGAACCCATATAAATGGAAAGGGTCACTGATTGCCAGAACTACAAAATATATTTACATTACATAAAAAAGAAATTATCTACAAAGACATTCAAAGTTAAGGATTCCCAATATTCGTAACGAAAGGAACCAACCTTCTATAGTCTCTCCGCTTTCCTAGTATGCAAGTATCAAGAACCCGCCCAAGAATAAGTCGTGTATTTTGCAGAGCCACCTCTCTGGCCGAGGGTCCTGATTCATTCGAAACCCCTGATACAGGAATGGAACCCAGTCCAGATGATACAATACTATATTGTAAGGGCCCACTGCGAGCCTTGAATGATGTTTGAGGAGCAAGAATCTTGTCCTCAACACTACCTAGTCCATTTTCGAAGGACCCTGGTTCATGTGGGAGTGGACCTGTCACTGAACCACAACTTTGTAAAAGAGCTTCCAATACACTCAATGCCTCCCAACATAATGTGCTCTCCACCAACTGTGAAACGATTGCGTACATATGCGGACTTTGGGAAGCATCTACAGAAGTATGTTGGAGCAATGCCTTCAACATTAGCAATATTACACGCTGGTATTCAATTGGCCCTTTCTCCAGTAGGCGTAGCAAGTGCCCAAAAGCCAGTGCCGAGTGCTTTGGAAACCACTCGTTGCAAAGTAAAGGGAAGACACGAGCAAGAAGGATTTCTATACTTTTGATCTCACCTCGAGAGTACGTCATAAAAACACTAGCCAATTCGTCCAGTGATTTTGCTCGACACCAGATAGAAATATTGGATGCAACTGAACATGCTTTTTTATGTTGTTGGTGGAGTGGTGAAGTTGGTCCTTTGAGTGTATCTTTACTAAGCTGCAAGCAGAGCCATGGGAGTAAGCATGTGATGTGCATCAGAAGTCTCGTTTCTGCATCCCCGAATATGGAATCACATGAGTGCACTGTAATTCGTGAAAGAACCTCTATTGAGACACCATGACTAACGGTTGACATTAGCCCTTTAAGTACAAGAGGCTGCACCCCTTCAAATGTTGGAAGATTCCCAGTGGATGGAGGCAGCTCATAGCCCATTCTAGATTCAATTCTTTGGAAGTCCCCAATGTTATTATTAGTATCAAGTTCATCTCGAGGCATGCTTGAAAGAAGTACATTTTCCGTTGTTTTGTCCCAGAATGATAAACGATCAATCACACGAGAGAAAAGCTCAAGAACCTGGCAGTATACTTGAACAAAATCTGTGTGCATCATAGCCACACACCCCCAGAAGAGTTGAGGATAAAGTATCACCTTTTCAGGCTCCATGTTCTCTACCATTACCTGCAAGGTTAATAGGATTTCCATAATAAACCCTAATACAGGGGGTATCGGATTTCCAAGACATCTATGTAGACAACGAAGAAGAGATACACAAGTATCACTTGTAACACTAGGCCGCAACGCACGGTATATCTGGTGTGAGCGACAAGCAAGGTGTCGTGATGTACACTCCATGGCCCATTTCAGTGCTTCTGATCCCCAAGTCTCTCGTAAATCGCCTTGGAAAAAGATGGCATCCACCATGCTCTGAACCAGCGCAGAGAGAAGTGCTGCACTAGGAAGCTCAATTCTCACAACAGATGGGTCTTCATTCTCCCACATCATGCTTCCACGCTTTGACTGAACATACTTGATTAGGCTAACAACTTGTTGCTTGTTCTCTCCATCATTGGTTTCGACTTCATAAAGTTCCAAATGTCGACCGGCAAGTGAATATAGTAAATTAACAAGCAACTGTTGGCAATGTTCTAAAACAATGTCTTCTGAACTATCCATTGAAACAAATGTGACATGGAAAAGCAACGGCAAGTGCTCACGGAAATCTTCATCATTCTCATATGCAATTTCAGCTAGGAGAATCAATGCTATGTCAGCATGTGTAAGAGAATGTAGTTGATGACCCTGTAATGCAGACTGTAGCTCCTTAGCACTCACCCCATGTGCAGCAACCCCAGAATGATGCGCATCTTCACCAGAGTTTGGTGTGTCAATCAGATAGTCACCACTGTCCCTAGAGACATGTCGACTACGTATACTTCCAGCAGAACCTCTAACACCCATCAAAGGACCAGACATGTTTACTAAAGCTGGAAGCAATTGGCCTGAACGGCCTGTATTTACTGGAGCAATGTTCAACTCAGGAGGCATTGGACTTAGCGGACCAGATACACTTCGGCCTGTTACACCAGTTGTTCTCCAGCTTAAGCTCCCACTAGTATTTCTGAGCGGACCATCAAGGGATCCACGTACGAGTAGTGGCGACATGTGTGGTTGGTTGTCCACAACAGAAGTAACTTGGGCCGTTGGAGGCCCTTGAGAGAATTCCAATACAAAGTTCCCACCCAAATCTCCCTTGGAACCTAGACCACCTGGCTCAATGTTGTCCTCTAGCATGCGCTGGGCCAATTGGTAGACCAGGTGATCAATAGTACGTTGAGGACATATTCGTGCTAAATACAAACCCACCCGCTTTGCAACTGAAAAATATGTGGCAAAAGCACCACTTATTTCTGCGGACGCATTGGAATCACAATCTTCAATTCCCTTTGTGATTAAGAAATCCAAAACAGGGCTTATGTTCCTTGGTTTGCTAGCAATCGTGCTCCATAGTTTTTCAATTTCATCAGGAAACTGATCCCCATGCCGCCATGTGACATAATAAAGGCTTTTAAGAAGTCTATCACTCCAACCCGAGTCTTTGAGTTTCCAGAAATTAAGGTTCTCAATCCATGGAGCCATGCATGTGAGAACCTGATGTTGAGCTATGATATCAACTGCATCAAGTTGTCTTTGCATTATCTCCTCACAAAGCAGTTGACTTAATTCAGGGTGATCTTTAGCAAGTTTACAAGAGAGCTTGTACTGAAATTGTTGGTATGAATCAGGAAGGTTTCCAACAACGGCTGCTCGATAGCTCCCTGTCCCCTCACTGCCATCTTCAGCCCATTCGCGAACAGAAAGAGTCTCAAGCATCTGAAGAGCATCATCACGAATTTGTCTACTAGGGTCCACCACCTTGTACAGAATTAAGCTTAAGAGCCTTTGGATTTCACATTCCGGTATCTCTTGCCGCATATAAACTTCTGCAAGCACGCTGAAGTAACCATCTGCTATGGCCGCATCAGAGTAGTAGCACTGAAAAGAAAAGGTAACCAATTAATACCACTGAAACAAAACATAGACTTTGGTAACCAAAAATGCATAATTGAATCATTGAAAAAGAAAATCAAACCAAGAGTGTATATATGAGTGTATATATGAGGTGATGATACGAGCAAAATCACACAGAGGTAAAGAATACCGTAGAAAGTGATTAGCTAATAAAAAGATGTGAGGGATGGAACAGGACGTTTAGGAACACAGGTATTCCTTGCTCCTCAAATTTTGAATAAACTCAATCCACATGCATCAAATTTACATGAAAAAACTGATAGTTTTTGTTTTTTTTTTAAGCTGCTTTGTAGATCATTGAAAAGAGACTAATGATTTTAATGTTTAAAAAAAGGAAGCAAAAAGTTGAACAGAATAAATTGAAAACAAAAGCTTCCCAATTCAAATAAACATCTTCTGTAGAGAAAACAGAAAAAAAGATTAGAAAAATGGTACCATCGAGAAGCTTTTGGACAATTCACCTGACCACCCCAGAATTTTCATATAAATAGAGAACCAATTATAATTTCATCGCACCAGGTCCATAAATTTACAAGTAAAGGGTCAAGACTTTAGAGGGTATGGTATTTCATCTAATTAGAAATAATTTAAGCATCTCAACTTCCAAGCACCCATGCAACATTTGAAGCTTATATTCAAGCATTGTTTGATTTTTATACTTGGCCCCTGTGCATTCAAATTTGCTTTTTGAGACCACAAAACTCTTTACAAATTGCATGGATTTAAACACATTGTTATAAATATTAACTAGACACGAAATGCATCATAGAAGGTATAAAGGAATTAACTTACCTGATCAATGCAAGCAGGAAACAGTTCCAAATTTGTAATGAGGAGGTTCTTCAAAGCCAATTTTGCTAACGAAACGCGATTGTGAGCTCCCTTTTGCCTATCACGTCCAGCAGTGCCACGGCCGCCTTCTACAGATTTAGAGTAAGATGGGGTTCTAGGATCAGCTGGTGAGTAACCAAAAGGAGCCCTGGGTGCAGGTTCAATAAACAGACTATTTATCCAAGAAATAACCCTGCCACTCATTTTCCTAGCATTATCATCAAAGCAGGGCCCATACAACAGTGAAGCCATAGCAGTCATGGAAGCCCACTGGATTGCTTCAATTTGATCACTAAGATCCTTATCAAATGAAATCTTGTCAACAGAATCCTTCGACCGAGCATGCTGAGAAGATTTGTACCGTTCTACCTCACGTCTATAATCACTTACACCATCCTGGCCCCATGTACCACTTGTATCATCAGACCACGAGAGAAGAAGATCAAATAGCCGCTTTCTAGTTCTAAGGTCGAACTTCTCTGACTTTGACTCAACAAATTCTGGGGCTAGAGATCTCAATACAGAAGCAAGTGAAAAACGAAGAGGTTGTATTTCCGGAAAGCTCTCTGAAGGCGCTGTTAAGATTTGTTTGGTTGTATCATCGATGAACTTGAGATAATGCTGAAGAAAAACTAATTTACGGGCCAGCATGCCAGGCCAGATTTTTTCTGCAACAGTACGATAAATATTTGCAATATGGGTACGAAGCTCTTCACGTCGTGGTTTTTGGCTCTGTAAGTATGGAAGACTGTTAGTCATCACAAGAAGAAATTTTGATATGAAAGCACCTAACCATTTCAGGGAAAATAAAATTACAAAATAGGATCACAAATCACAATAACACGACAACTACCAGCCATGACCAATGAACAAATCTGATACAGTTATTGAGAGCTTTACAAGTGTGCCCATATTAGAAAAAAGAAAGAAAAAAAAAAAAAAAAAAAAAGCATATTGACCGAAGAAAGAAAAAAAAAAAACAAGGATACAAACTCCCAAATGGAGTAAAAATGAAAATCAAACAAAAAAAGTGAAAAAATCATTTAATAAAAGATAATGCAGTTTGATTAAATCTTGGATAATACCTTCCATTTTGGCTTTCCCTCGGTCTCCAGGGAAACTTCATCAATGAAAGATGCTAGCTCACTGAACATTAATTCACACGCTTCCAAATGTGAGTGGCCAAGAGCCATGGTGGCTGCATGCTGAATTAGGAGAACTGCCAAACTTTAGTAAATAAACTTAATGTAGTTAAGTTATTTAAAACCAAACAACTTACAAATTCAATCTTAACAATTTACAAACCGTAAGTGAGACAAAAAAATAAGTTGAGGCGAAAAAATTGTCTAGAAAGTGTGCTAACCACGTGTGCTTCTGATCCAGACTTTATTGAAGGTAAAATAAAGTGATAAAGTTCTTTGGCTTTAATTGAGGCAGGACTTTCTTTGGGAGCTGGCGGGCATGAACATAAGAACATAGCATACATTAGCCACTGATCCAATTTGTTGTCTGAATCTTGGGATGAATGAGATTTTCCACCTAAATCAATTGGTGTGATATGACCAAGACGTTGCAGAACCTCAATCCTGCCAACCAAAATTATGTTTATAAAACACATACTAAATCAGAAACATCCAAGGTTGGCCATTAAATCTTAGAGAGACATAAGAGGCCTCTATCACGGTTTTGGGAAACATAATTTACCTTGCTTCCTGAACCGAACTTGAGCATAGCTCAGAGGCATACTTAACCAACTCACTAAGACCACGTGCCCACCTATTCTTATCCGGGCTTTCAAATATTATGGACTGAAGAGTAACATCTGGAGGGATTGCATCACATTCTCGCTTCAAATCAAATGGACGCCCCGAATCCCAGTAACAACTTTGAACAATGTCATCCTACAGTTTCAAAAATCAAGTTTGAGATCATTGCAGTTTGATGAGTCAAGTGAAAATGAATAGTTGAAAAGTGCAAAAAAAACATAAAAAGAAAAATACCCCATGCTCCTCTAGAACATCTATAATAAATATTGGCTCGGTATCATACTTAAGAGTATAATCTGGTTGGTCAAGTATTGCAAGGTCTCGAATGTCATGCCGCAAGGCACGCACACAGCGCAATAACTCTAATGATGTATGCCTAATTTGACTATCCACAGAACTAAGAAAGATCAAGCCAACTGCATCTATCTCTGAAGCACGAAATTCAACTGCGTCTACAGAGTGATGAAATGATGGCTTCTTGATCCCTTCAGTTCTATGAACCGTACGCTTTTCATTATGCACCTCATTTTCCAAACGGTCCTCAATCAAACAAGCTCTCCAAAACCGCATAAGTTCTAGTAAGCGCCCCAGTGATGTTTGAATAAGAAGTGGAAATTCATCAGGAAGTCGTAGGATGAAGTTAGCCATCCCTCGCATTACAGCAAAGCGACGATGAGGAAGATATCTTACTATCCTGTTCAGTACCTGAACTGCTTCTTCTCGAACACCAGGATCAATACTGATTCCATGTTGAGGTATTATCTCAGATATTTTATCACTCCTTCCAACTTCTTCAATCAAAAATGGTATACACTTCAGGACGGACCGGAATAAATATCCTTGGGACTTCTCTTTTGTTACAGAATCTGGGAAGAAAACAATTCATTTTTTTTATTTTCCCATAAAAATAAAACCTAGATACTTGAATATAGGAAAAAGAAGATCAAACAAGAAGTATATGCTTTCCTAGCACGGAGAGAACTTAATTGAATCAATTACTTTATTGGCAATGTCATGGGCTCACAAATCTTTGCCTTTTAAAGACTATAGTTTTAACTCTCTTCTTTTTCATTGGCATGGTCTTATGTAATCTTTGAAACCATCTCTGTTTTTATGATTATCTTTTTGTAACTTTTCATCTCATCAATGAAAGTTTTATGTTTCCTATCAAAAAAAAGTATATGTTTTCCCAAGTATACTATACTACTAAAACTTGGTTTTAGATTAACCGTCCTAAACCAGGCAAAACAACAGTACCTAAACTAAAGAGACTTGTACCATTCTTGTAAGTAGCATTAAGGTATTCATTATGAGACAACATGTACACCTTTGACATCTCAACTATTATCAAGTAAAGCAGGCTCTCCTAGGTATGCATCTCAATCAAGTGCTTAATCTTCATTTCTTTTAACACCCAAACTAACTGCTAATAAATAAGCACTTTTCCTTTCTAGTTAACTGTCTCCTTTTTATAAGAAAATTCCCACTAAGGACATTAAATTTCCTAAGCTTTAATCTTCATATCATGTATTATATAATTTTCGTTTTTTTCATTGTTATGCTTATGTGAATGTAATATATTCAAAGTTCGTAATAGTTTGCAACATTCAGGTATTTGAGGTGTTTTTTTTTCATATATTCTTCAAAATATGTTATATGAAACACTAGAACACATTTCTAATAATTTGAACTGGGCTCTAAGAAAATTTTGTGCTTTTTTTGGAAGACGAAACTATTTCAAGATAAAATGCACTAAAACTGTTAGGATCTCACAAATATCCCACATTGAAAAGTGGGAGAGTCCAACATCAATATAAAAAAGATATGGGTTACTCCCCTCATTGCCAATTGGTTTTGAGGTGGAACCCCATATTCTCTAAAGAGGTGGAACCCAAGTCAAGTTTGGTTTATTTTTGTTTGATTTATCAAAGTGGAAGATTTCCTACATATTGGAGGAGTTAGAAGAGTCATATTTTTCACAAATTAAAATATCAAATCTACTATATTTAGACACCTATTCCTAAAAAAATCTGAAGCATAACTATAATGAAGCTTAACAAATTATAGAATAATAAATCATAATTATTATTATTATTATTATTGTTATGTATTAATGAAATTGTTTCTTATACATCAATCATAATATGAACGTGCTACACTCGATATTTCATCCTTTTGTCATTCTACTACCTTCAAATTGCAGACCGTAAGATATTAGAAAACAACTTACCAATGTTGGTCCTTGAAGAAGTTAGTAGAGCCTGACTGTAGGTTCTATGACAAGACCTTAAAATTGATTCAATCGCTGCCTTCACCTTTGGAATATAGTGGCCAATATCTTGACCTGCTGATGCAACAAAGTTGATTAGATTAAACAATATAACTTTAGACAAGTTCGCACTTCGCATGCTCTTAACTAGTTGGTTACCTATAAATATCTCCAAGCCAATGTGCTGACCCGAAGGAGACGTAACAATGGCGAGGAGAGCACGAAGACCAATAACTTTTCCCTCACCAGAACTATCCTGTTTTAATAATTCCAATAACAAATGGTTCATTGCAAAATCAAGATTATGTTCTGCAATAGTCACACAAAATTCAACTAGTTTATCATGTTGAACATCTTGAGTAAGCAATCCTTTCTTTAGAACTGTAAGAAGTTGAGATGTCACACTGTCTAAGTAGTCCCATATACGATTTGGGGCCTGATTAGCTGCATGAACACTCAAGTAAAACCTTAAAACCCGATGAAGACAGTCCAAGGCCATAAATCGATGATTCTTGTCCTGCACAATCAAATTAACGTTTCATAAATTTGAGTGATGAATCGGGACGGCGTAATCAGTTTCCATTCAAATATACCGAAGAAACTTGAACATTGAAGAAGAGTCGGAGGATCTTATTAGAATTAGCTACATCATTCACTTCCTTAATTCAAAAGTAAATGGAACTTACCCTAAGAAGCTTGTAGAGTTGCTCCATATGGGGGCTTAGGTTGTTGTGAAATATTTGAGGATCACCAAGACAGAGAAGAAGAGTGACCAACGGATAACCAACCTAGAACATAGAGTGAGAGAACTATTAATGTAAACCACAAGAGAAAAACCAAACACGATGTTGGATATGAAGAGGAATGCTAATATGATAAGTCCAAAAATATTATGACTGTCAAAGAGATGTCTAGCCAACCAAAATTGTTCAATTACACGACAATCTCATCAATTTTAATATCTTTTTATCAGCCAACCTTTTTTTTATTGTATATGATAACCGTTAGAAACATAATTATCTTCGCAAATACTTATCTTCAAATGATATATCCTCTATATTCTTGGGAAGAAACACTTTTTATATCAAGAAAGGTCTGAGATACAAAAAGGCCAACAAACCACGCCATGCATGTCAAAGAGCCAAAACAAATAAACAAAAAACTCCAACACAAATTTATAGATTTAACATAGTAAATACAAAAAATTGACTTCAACAGGGAGGTGACAAAATGCAGCCCACTTACAGTAATGTGTTTGCTCTGTTTATCCATCCAATGCATCAACTGTGCTCGAAGTCGTCCAACGGCTTCATACCATAAGGTAAGTGCACGTTCAACGCCAGAAGGTGGCCATTGGCCTTTCCCTCCATCTGCCAGTGGAGCAAGAATGTTTGAAAGCATATTGCAGAGGGCATGGTGAAGCTCGCTTTTGCGCTTATGTGGAACACGATTAAGAGGGTTGGCTTTAGCCACAAAGGAGGCGGATGCATTCAGTCCACCCTCAGTTTTAACCTAAGAAATGAAGTTGACATTATGCTATTATCTCTATACGACTTTGCATAAAAATAAGCTAATTACATACCCCAAGCTTAAGGTAGCGCATCCCACTGATGATACTAAGAGTTTCACTTCGTGCAACACTGGTGTCTATCCTACGAGTATTGAGTTCCATGAAGAAGCGTTCAGTCACAGAACTAAACCTGCAAATAGTAACACAACAGAGCATCAACGTTTTTGCCTTTTTTTACTTTAAGTAACATGACTACAAACATAAGTTCGCGAAGGAGAGAGAGAAGTCCTTGGCAGAACTAATTAATACTTAAAACAAAAAAATAAAGCAAGCATCAATTCACATGCATGAATGATAAACAAAAGTCTATGTAAACTTGACAATTGTATTGAAAATATTACATGCAAAAAATCCAATTCAAATGTCTTAAATGTTTACCTGATGCGAGACAAAGCACCTAAAAGTTGTGCAACAAGATCCAAAAGAAGCCCCCGCAAATCAACTAATGAGGGATATTCAACCTGGCTAACGACCCTGCAATGGCAGTTAATCAAAACTAAAATTTTGTTCCTTTTCAATAAGGAAAACAAGAGGTATATATGCACAAGCACATTTCTCTAGAAAATTTGCCCAATATCTAGACATCAAATCACGGTTTAATAAATGATATTTTTTTGTTGAAGCGTGTTAGGATAAATTTAATTATATCAACCAACACTCCCCCTTCTCACTTGGGAGCTTGAAAATTTGAGAAATGCCCTACAAGTGAAATTTCAATTTTAATTGGGGAGAAAAACGACTCGACGGGGAATTGAACTCAAAACCTCCAGCTCTGATAACATGTTGAAACGTGTTGAATCACCAATCAAGTCATAGGTTGGGTAAATTTAATTATATCAACCAACAAATATATTACTTAACAAGAATTACAAAAGGGGAAGATGAGATATCCATTTTAAAGCTTACCATTTTAAATAAGAATAAAGAAAGGGCAATCGAAGTCAGTCGAAAATTCTAAATTTCCATACTGGTTTTTTATTTTAATGAAAGGATATATCTCTGCTCAAAAAAAGAAAATAAAACTGGACTTTTCCTTAACAAAGTCAAAGCAACCTTACCTGTCAGCATTAATTAGCCAATCAAAAACGAAGTTTTCAAGCCCAGACCAAGAATTTTCTACAATGATAAGCCGCTACTAGTTAGCTACAAAAAAAAAAAAGGAGAAAAATAACAAAAGCAAATTTAATAGAACACTGTACAAACCAGTAAGTCCTTCCTGAGGGCAGCACTCTGCAAAGCGAATACATGCTGAGCAAAATATGCATTCAACTGCAAGCTAAGCCCCAAGAAAACATATCTTTATAACTTCCAAGTTAATAAAGTAAACTTCTAGAAACGAGGATTTTTAAAGCAAGAAAACAATGACAGAACATTTTTCTTGAATAAAGTACACCTGAAAACTTCTTTGGAACTTTACCTAGTGAGTAAAAATGAATACAATAGTACTTAAATTTAAAGGCACGCGCAAGAGGAAAAATGGATAGGAGAATATTTCTATCATTATAAACAAACAACAGAAAAACAAAATTTCTTACAATCCCACATCTGACGAAGAGAAAAAAAGATGGCAAATAGATGATAAGGAATGATTAGATGTTTCATCCTCAGGAAAAACAAAACTAGACACTAAAAGAGATTTTTCCTGACGTTGAAAGAAGTGAAGGATTCAAAAGTTAAAAGAAAATAAGCCACAGGGAAAATATGTGGATAGCTAGTTTTGAACTTTTGATAGACAAGGAAAATATGTAGGGAATAAAGCACTCTCACTGAAAAAGAATAGTAAAACGAACTGTTAATTAATGACATTTAACAAGATGAGATAACAACAGTTATTTAGCTTGGATAGCCCATGCCCGATACGACATAATTTTGTTGGCATTGTGAAGCCTTTAAGCTGATAAAAATACAAATTGGCAAGAATCATAAAGAATTAATGGAACCCACAACGATTAAAACTAATGTCAACCCATAACAACTAAGGCGATTGGACACTTTCCATTGTCATTGCAATCAAGCTTTCAAATAACAACATTCAATTTAAATAGTTTTCACAAACTAAGCAAACCTTTCTTTGGAAAGTAGATGCGTCATTTGCGCCCTTTGTTGGAGATTCGCTGCAACGAGGGGAAAAGAGAAATTGTTAAAGAACTACAAAAATAATAATAACAATAATAATAATAATAAATATATGTATATATATACACACATATATAGTTTTTTTTCCTTTTTTGGGAGAGGGATCTTTTCCCTTAACTTATCAGTTATCACTAATGAAAACTGTTATATTTATATTTAATTTTTTACTTCTTAAGAGAGAGACTTGTACTTGAATGCAGTTTTGCAATGCATCACATCTATTGCCTCCAATTTTCTTCAAAAACCTCTTTTCACACTATTCTTAAAATAAGTTTCTCCTCACCCCATCTCTACTTCAAAACTCTAGATCCCCATGCAGTATCACACTAATCACTATAAAAAACAGGCCAGAGCGCACACTTTTGCCAACTTCTTTACCAATATGCTCTTCAAAACAAACACAATTTCTCCCCCTTTCACCACGCACTTAACAAAATTTGTTTAACTATACCACTATTAAATAACTATTCCCAATCCCAGTTTAAACAGAGGTCAGAGGATGTCATCTTCTTATTTTAGTTGTTGTACTTTTTTTTAATTAGTAAGCTTTTAATTCCAAAATTTAAAAGAACAATAATAATGATGATAAACACACATGTACGCAACATAATTATGCAAAGATACTTGTATTCATTGAAAGAAATGTCCAAAAATAGGACGTTGAAACTAAGAAATGTTACATAATAAATAATAATTTTAAAAAAATATATATATCACGCAAACTAATTCCAAATGCCAGTGAGCATAGGTCAGTATCTGAATTTAAAACTGTAAACTACCACTAACAAAGAAGGGGCATGTAGAAAGAGAAGAGGCACCTTTCTCGCCATCGAAGAAGAGCCTCTAAAAGTGGCACAGGTGTGTGTCTCGCAACCATAGCCAAGGAATCCAGCACTTGCTCATAGGCAGGGTCAGATGGTCGAAGATATTGTCCATCCTGGAAATTGTAGGCAGTCAAGTAAATATAGTAGAGGATTGTTTACAACATAGTACTAGACAACAAAAATGGTCATGAAAATTAATGTCCACCAGCTCAAGCAAACACACAAACAAAGACATGAAATCTTTGAATACCGGGCTACTGGCACCCAGAAAAACAGAAAATAATGTATCAGAGTAACAGAAAAAACACCGTATACGACCTCGACTCATCTGGGAGGATGTTAAACTTACACCCAACATCAAAAAAGCTTCAAATTACAACAATAATCAGTTCCATACAAAACTTATTGCAAAACGTAAGCACACATCCTCATCCTCTAGTCTTCACAATTTGAACAAAGTGAATATTTTCTTTTTTATAACCGGGAATCGGAGCTTCGCCCCACTACATATCCAGGGACATCCGCACCCAACAAAGCAACTACTATAACAATTTCATCTACTTAATTTCTTAGCAAAGCTGTACATGACATTTTCTAGATAGGAAACATTGGGTGCGGAAATAAGAAACAAAAGCAAAAGTGAACCTGAGCTTGAGCAGTTTCGATTCGACGCCGAGCGAGGGGGAGGAAGCGCTGAAGCAAAGCATCAACTATAAGCTTGGCAGCACTGCCTGCCTTCCCGTCTTTGACCACACTCACCATAATCACTTAGCTTGCATTAACTTCACAGCCCTTTTACTGATCTTCGCCCAAAACCAGCAGTTCAAGCTTCTAAACCACAAAGATTACAGTATAAACCCCAAAAAAAATCATAAAAAATCACAGGAAAAACAGGAAGAAGAAGCAATTGAGTTCGTAACGATGGCGTACAGGATCTGGTGAAAACTGAGCTAGAATTGAAGACGAAGTAGCTTCATATTTCACAAAATTTCATTTTATGATTGGGAATTGAAATTGAAGCAGCACCTGAATCAATGGGAGTTGAAATTGATGCATACCCGAATTGGCGAATCTAAGCGCCGAAATTGAAGAAGAATCTCAAAATCGTAATCCGATCGCCCACCATCTTTGTCAGCACTGCTGTAACTGTAAGTGCTTCTTCTTCGTTTTGGTTTCAGAAAAGAAAAATAAAATAGTGGAATAATGGATTTCTTGCTTCTAAATAAGAAAAAGAATAAAGCAACTAAGAAATCAAATATTTTTGTTCGGACAACAAAAATATTCATACAAAAAAGGTTTCGCTTCTTTTTTCTTTTCTTTTCTTTTTTGTAAATTCTAGGTTTTGACCTCTAATTGAAGTTATATCGTCCAATTAATTGAGCTATGTTGAAATTTTATTTTCATTTAATATTATGGCTGGTAAGAATTGAGTTGTAAATTTCTAACTGGTATGTATCTATTTATTTTTTTTAATTTAAATTTGGAGAAGGATCATAACATACATAAAAGGTATTATTATTTTTATTGGAGATTGAATTCGTGATCGTGGTGTTGAAATTTGATTATCACCGAACAATGAAATTTACTAGTCATCAACTTTTTGGTAACTAGTGTGAAAGTCATGATAATTCATCTATCTTTTTTATTTTATTTTCAAATCTCTAAGTAAAAAGAACTTTAGGGTTTTGGTTTGAAATAATTAATACTAGACTCAAAATCTTAAGTATACTCTTTAAAGGAGAGAATAAATAGATATTATAAAATGAATTAAATCGAATGACTAAGAATTGTGAAATGCTCGTATCATAAAAGAATCGAGAACCGATAGAAACTCTATTAAAGAAAAAGTTAGACACGTAATATTTGTCGGTAATTACGTACCATATATATTATTTTATAAATTTCTATCAAAACATGTGGACTAAACTAACTCATAGGTAAGTAATGTTTTTTTAATTCGATAATTTTAAGTTTTTTTTTTTTTTTAATTTAATTTGAACCCATAATTATTAAATCGTATATCATGTTCATTTGAACCGATGCCTAAAATTGTTTTTTCTTCCAACATGTTGTGTCTTCGTATTTACACCACACAATATTTCACTTATGCGCATAATATATATACATACACAATATGTATGCCAATAAAACATACCTTGCAACATTTAAACTTCCTCACCTTTCAACTAATTATTATTTTAAAAGAAAAACTAATACAAAATATAAAAAAAAAGTATGGCTTTTATGAATCTTTTGATAGACCATTTAGTAGTGTCATCGATGGTGTGAATTCAAAATTTCCAACCGAAATAAATGTTTTGATGATTGAATTAAATTAATGCTAGCAACAAAAACTCTTTGATTGTGCTACCACATGCATATTTGAAGGATGAGATTCAAACTCGTAACCTTTTTGTCACAGTTGAGCTTGGCACTTATCAACATTGTATTTTTTTTAAATAAAGTCTTGATTGTATGCTCGTAACTAGTACATGGATTAATAAGTTCTAGAAATTTTTGAAGACCTTTTTTTTTTTGGAAACCACGAAAATGGAATTTCACTCCACTATATTCGGGGTAATCAGGTATGGGAGGTGTCTACAAATAAATGTCACAAGTGAATTTTATGAGGGAAATACGCCTTCAAAACTCAAGCTTTCGACCATCGTGTTACCCTAGGAGACTTTTGAAGCCTCTTCTTAGAGATATATTAAAATGACTAAAGACAGAAAACAGGATCTGAATGGAATATAAGGCAACTGATTCAATTAACCAGCCATTCTGCTGAGCTATACAGCAATGACTTTGAGCTAGCATTATACATGTACAACATATACTTCATTTACAGGAACCTAATCTTTTGCCAACTTCTTTTACATTCATGTTACCTGCGGTGATAATGTATGTGTCTTTTCTTGAAACGAGAAGCCAACCTGTTCTTCAGTCTAGCAGGATCCTTTGGCAAGTTCTGAAGCATCAAAGCTCGTGTTTTTCCATCGGGTTGGATACCGTTTTGGCGCATCTTCGTGTAAAGCTTTTTCGCTAACTCAGTCTGGCCTCTTAAGCACGTTCCTTGGATGACAGCGTTGTACACAGATACATCGGGTGCAGACTTCTGCAGAACAACAATTATCAGGTACAAAATCTCATAATTCTCAATGCAAAAGGAAGGACAAGGTAAATTGTAGATCATTGAACAGCAGTTGAGTGAGATCATCAGTGAGGAAAAACAACTAAAATATCTCAAGTGCTCAGAAACCATAATGTTGCATCCTTTTCCAATTCAATTATATGGATTTCAATGATGTTTCTAACTCATTCTTGAAAATAAAGTTTTTTTTTATCCAACAAACATTTGGCATGGGGTACTTCTTGATTACGGGATTATACATAATGTTGAATCCTTTTACAATTCAACTATATGGATTTCAATGACGTTTCTAACTCATCCTTGAAAATAAAGCTTTTTTTATTGATGTTGAATCCTTTTACAATTCAACTATATGGATTTCAATGACGTTTCTAACTCATCCTTGAAAATAAAGCTTTTTT